>BGNK01000641.1:1469-13711 GCA_003297005.1 Symbiodinium sp. clade A Y106 | reverse complement strand
TTTTCGTGGAGCGGCCGCACAGGCCGCGAGGACCCACAACCCGACACCAATCCATCTCAGTTGTAATTTGGTCGCTTATATATTGAACTGCAAAATTAAGCATGCAGAGAGCAAGAAAGCCCCCCTTGAGGGGGGTTTGGGGGGTGAACCCTAAACCCTAATGGAGAATAGTTTGGGTGGCTGGGGTGGGACTACATGCTGATGCAAGCGCGCGATTCGTGGGTGCGCCCCTATTCCTAAAGTAAAAGGCGCACCCACCGCGCGCGCACTGTCTACACACCCTAAGCCCTAAACCCTAAACGCTAAACCCTAAACCTTAAATCCCAAGCCCTGAGTTCTTAAATGCAGAGCCTGACTCTCCTAAACCCGAAGCTATTAACCAGGGACCCCAAAAAGCACATAAACATAAGCATTTTATAAGGATATCCCTACCTTCCTGGGCTTCATTATAAGGGGATTTATATGGGATATCTTTATCCTAATTTTTGCTTATGTGCCTTTTGGGGGCCCTAAATAACCCCCCAAACCCCTAAACCCTCATCCCTCGAAGATGGGAGGTACAGCCCTCGGAGGATCCAGACACGAGATCAGCCGAGGTCGACCATGTCGAGGCCGGTCTTCGTCGGTCGCATCGGAAAGGGCCAAAAAGAGGGTTCTTTAAGGGAAAACCCTAGGGATCTAAGGACTCATACATTAAGGCTTTTGGGCCCAAAGACCATACTATATAAGGCTTTTGGGCTATTTTGATCCCCAGGGAAAGAATCAGTGCAGGTGGTGCTGACACCAGCTGTACTGTAATGGTAATAGTAGGATAGCAATAGGAATTGAACTTCTGTGTTGCTGCATGCCGCCCGGCCAGAGATTTCGAAACGGGGCACACATGCCTTTACGCAGTTACCACTATAAGGCCACAGACTAGGGTGAAGTGTTTATGAGCCTATGGTACCTGAAACCATGGCAACCAGTACCTGCCATGTTCAGAAGCTGATTTGACCAGCACAACACTCTTGAACACAACCCCGAAGACCCGAATCAGAAACTCTTACAGCACCCCAACCCTGAACTCTAAACCCCCCAAACCCTAAAGCCCACAAGGCCTGAACCCAAAGCCCCCTAAGAGCACCCTATTTCGACCCCTAAAGTGACCTAAACCCAATCCCTAAACGACCCCTATGAACATCCTTGTGACAGGTGCCTCCCTTGGCTGCAGCCTGAGGGCTCTGAAGGGCTTTCTGCTTGTGAGGGATTTGGGGTAGGGATGGTTAGGGCTTCAGGGTTCAAGGTTTAGGGGGTGTCACGGCCTTCACGGTTTTGGGTCTAGGTTTAGGGCTATCAGGGGGAGGAGGCTAGTTGAGCTTCTGATCTCGGTTTCCGGACCTTGCAGGCCCTTTTCCCTGAGGCTCCAGCGCTCTGATCCGCCACACATAGTAGACTATTCGCTACAGCATCGCCGGCTGCGATGGTTGCTTTAGTTCGGGTTTCGTTTTTTAATCCCAGAGGACGGTATGCATGTTAAGTTCCAGGAGGTTAAGGCAGAGGTGAAATAATGTATTGTGCGTGCACATTTCGGCTCGGAGGTCTCTACAAACCTCCAGGCCGATTTGTACTCAAAATCCCCAGACCCCTAGGACGGTTGATGATATGAATCCTGCATTACCCATAATAGCAAGGAATATACCATAATTCCAGGGTTTAGGGTCGTTAAGGTGCAGGATTTATGTCATCAACCGTATCTCCAACACCCTAAAGTTCTAAAGCCTGAACAAAAGCTTTGCACCATCCTTGAGCCCTCGCAGAACCCTTAAAGGAATCCTTCCAAGGGAGCCCTAGAGCCTTGGAGTATATAGCCCGTATAAGAGGAGCCCCAAACCCCAAACTCTACAGGAGCCCTTAAAGGAACCGTTAAAGGTACCCTTACCCTAAACCCTAAACCCTAAACCCTTACCCTAAACCCTAAACCCTTAAAGGAACCCTACGTATTCTAACTCCTCGGATCCTTTGGTAGTTCAGGTCTTGGACGACCTTTTGGACCGATGGGAGCTCGAGGCGAGGATCCGTTTAGGGTTTAGGGTTTAGGGTTTAGGGGGCTTAGGGTTTAGGGTTAGGTTTAGGGTTTAGGGTTTAGGGCTAGGGGGCTTAGGGCTTAGGGTTTAGGGTTTAGGGGTTTAGGGTTTAAGGGGGCTTTTCCGAAGGAGTCTACCAGGACCCTCGTTGTACCCTCAAACAGGCATATCAAGGGCCCCCAAGTAATGAGTATTCAAGCTCGAATAGAGGGCAATTGGAGGGTTTAGGTAAGGACAGGAGTGTTTGGACTTTTCTGAGTTCCGGTAAGTCTCTACAAGTTTCGTATAAGGGTCTTCTATGGGAACTCTGAAGTTTCTGTGGGGTCAGAGAACGGGGATTGGTTTAATTAGGGCTTTAGGCAGGGTTCCCGTTAAGGTGTCTTGACAAGGGTCACTTTAATAAGGTACTATTGGGTTAGGGTACAGGGTTTAGGGTTTAATGCCAGGACTCCTGTGTTTCAATGGACTCTTGGGGCTTTTTCGGGCTTTTTATAAGAACCAAGAGTTGAAGCTCTTGCGGCTCGTCGTTCAGAGGTTGGATTTCCGCTTGTGAATCAAATTGAAGCGCGGAAAGGGAAGTCTGGTGCGGCTTGTCCCATGGCTCAGGAGCCTTAAAGCCTGAACTCTACCCCAAACCACCCCTGAAAGGGAGTCTGATATTCCGGGTGAGTTGGTCCTTGAGGCTTAGAATAGCGGGCAGTTTCGCCGACAACCCCCAACTCCACCGCAGTTTCAGTCCCATCTTCAGCTGTCATAAGCTACTTTTGGTAGGATCTCAAGACAAGCCCCAATTCAGAAGTTTGTTAGGACTCGACAAACAAAGTAGTGTAGATCAAGGTAACCCATGCAGGTAGTTACCTTATAGGGTCCTAACTATAAAAATGATCTAACCAAAGAAAGGAACTACAATGGAGACTATAGGTAGGGCTTAATCTCTAAACCCTAAACCAGAAGCCCGAAACCCTGACAGGTGGAACCTCTTCTGGGTGAAGCAGCGCAGCAGGATGCGCGGCTCGCAAGGCCGATGCACCCAACACACCCGTACAGTCTTCATATACTTATCTGGGCTTTAGAGTACCATACTTTAATACTTTTTTTAAAGAAGGAACCATTATGAAATAATAGTTTATACTTTTTTCTCCTTGGTTACTTAAATGCCCAGTTATACTACCCATAGGCCCCATAGTAGTTCCTTTTTGGGGGTTCATGTTTAGAATCCTATAATATGGTAATCCCAGAAGGGAACCACTATGGGGCCTGTGGGTATACCTAAACCCTGTAAACCCGGTACCCTAAAGCCGGAGCCGGCCCGGAGCAAGAGAAAGCGGCCAATTCAACCTTACGATCACCCTAAACCCGATATACAGTAGGGGCCTAGAGAATTACCTATACTATTTTGGGGGTTCCTTATTTTAATTATAGTGTAATAATGGGCCCCAAAACCCTATTCTAATTATTAAGGCCCCTGCATTACCCAACCCCAAACGACGGAGCCTCGACAGGCGTGCACGCCGGAAGGCCCAGCGCGGCTCCACTAGGGAAGCCTGGCAGGCAAGGCTCGTTTGGGTCTTCGTTGGTTTTAGGCTTTGGGGTTTAGGGTTCAGTCTTGTGATTAGCTATGGCGAAGAAAAGAAACACTTAGGTGCTCTTCACGCTGTTGAGAATGCAACCGGACGATATCTTTTCTCAGAAGTTACCCTAAGGCTCCATAGTAGTTCCTTTTTGGGGTTCATATTTAGAATCCTATAAGGTAACCCCAAAAAGGAACTACTTTGGAGCCTCTGGGTATAGACAAAATATTCGTGACTTGGCCTCGTGACTTCTCTGCTCGCCCTCGCCGAGAACTGGCGATGGAAGGCAAGCTGCCGGAAGAAAGCACAGCTCGATATCTCGATCCGCAGGCCCCAAGCATGTACTAGGTTCCTGTTTTGGGTCCCCTTATCAAAACCGAATAGTACCCTAAGGGTCCAAAACACCCAACAATTAGGTACTTAGGTTTCGGATAGTAGTTATGTAGGTTTCTATCTGGGAGAGTATATGATTATTAGGTACTTGGACCCTTAGGGGTAGGGAAAAGGGTACCCTTATTATAATGGGGCTACTCAGGAACCTAGTGTAGGACGCCGGGACATCCTCCTTTGCTTTGCTCTACGCCCGAAGCCACAAGAAACCTGTTAGGGTTTAGGATTTAGGGTCAAGGGTTTAGGGTCGCTGCTACAAAGCTGCTATCCGGCTCTTTTTCTGCATTTGCGCCAATGCTGCGCAACGACACCAAGTTCTCGCACCGGATTGCTGGGCGTAGAAACTGTACATCGTTCATTAGTAAACGCTCAGTAAACGACAGGGTCAAACACACTACATCTAAACATAGAAGATGCTCATGTATCTGTCGGTGTGGACTCACAGTAAGACGTGCCTTATATCCATCTACCACCAATACCTCGACCAAGCCGCAAGCCGGTTCTACGAACCCACCTAGTTTAAATCGCGCCTGGTGCGCGCCTGCCAGAGCCATGGCAGCAATTGAAAAGAAAGACCTGGGACACTCTGGACACCTGCATAAATCCCCAAACCTGGCAATAGTTACTACAGCCCGTCAGAACACCCATATGCAATCTTTACCAAACCCTTTAACCGATAAGGACAACTGTACAAGCGCATATCGGCTTTCACAACCCCTTAGGTCCTGTTATGAAAAAGACTTTCGCTAAACCCCTAAACCCCCACCCACCCCAAGCCCTAACAATAAACCCCCACCCACCCCAAGCCCTAACCCCTCAACCCTAAGCCCCTAACCCCCTAAACCCCTAACCCCTCAACCCTCCACCCACCCCAACCCCTAAACCCTAAACCCCACCCCCCAAACCTCCCGCCCTCCTCCGCGCTTCAAAGACATGGCGAGGTCGAATCCCAGGAGCGGCCAGCGGCCTGGTTTCCTGCGCGCCACGTCCTCGAGGCCTCGGTGCGATACTACTTGATTAGGATTCCTTTATGGGGTTTAATATAGGGGCCTAAATAATTACCTATACTATCTTGTACTTGGAGGTTCCTGATTATATTTAAAGTAGAAGGGGAGCCCAAGACCCTATTCTGATCTTAAAGGCTCCTATATTACAAGGGTTGCTAAGGTATGTTTGTGGCGTTTTTGGGCTTAGGGGGGTTGCAGGTATTGAGGGCTCTATAAATTCTATCCGGGCATATCGATAGATAGATAGATAGATAGTTAGACAGAAAGAAGACAGACAAAAAGATAGATAGATGCATAGATAGGCAGATAGACAACTAGATAGATATACAGGCTTGCAGGGGCCTTATAACGGGTTGGCAAGAGTGTGCAATTACAAGGGCTTTTCAGCGGTTCATAAGGCTTTCACAAGAGCTTCATAAAAGTCTTGACAAGAGCACGCACAGGGGTTACGCAGATTTCACATGAAGGGCTGTACAACGTGCTCAAAAGGGCACTCATAATTTTTTGCTGTGTAAAAAAGAGTTCCTCAACGTTTCAAAACAAGCCTTTGTCAGAACGGGCTTTAGTCTGGCAGGTTTTCAGAAGGTGCTTTACTGTATAGTATCAGATAGGCGGGCTCGCTTGTCAATATTTATCGGACTCCTGTATCTTCAAGAAGCCTGGTTTTTGGGTTTCGTTGTAGCCTTCGACATGTCCGGGTTTTCAACATTGTCGGATCTTCTCTCTTGCCATACTATTGCTCCTTCTCTAGGTATATGTATACATACATGTATGTGTATTTTGTAGTGGGAGAGTCAGCTTAGTGTTTTACGTTGTAAGCTTCGCTGAGTTTACGTTGTAAGCTTCGCTGAGTGTTTCACGTGCACTGCTTAAGGCCTATGCCCAAGGCCCCAAAGGGTCCTAAGTACCTATATAGTAGGATGTAGGTAGAATGTGAGTATTTTTAGTAGGAATTACGGTTATGATTTGGGAAAGTATCCCCCATAGCTGCACCTAGGACCCTTTGCGGGCCTCAATGCTAGGGGTTTGCTGCTTCAGGCGCCGAAGGTTTATCCGTGTTTGGATCAAGCACTGTGAGTTGATTGGGCATCACCTAAACCCTAAATCCTAAACCCATGGCTTCGATCTCTCTTAGTTGAAGGGCTCGAGGCTTGGCTGGTGACACATAAACCCAAAACCCTAAACGTGGACCCTAAACACTAAAAATCAAACCCTAAACCGAAGCCCCAAACAGCCAGCTGTTGAGACGAATTCAGACCGTGGCATGACAGGCCATTGAGACGCCTGTGCGCCATTTGGGACTCTTCTTCAAAGAGGAGGCGGCGCCTGTGCTTGCGGACTCTGTAGACATAGAACTGTGCCTTGGCAAGAGCAGGAAAAGTCTCAATCACAACTGGTCAAGAACGCCAATTCTGAGAATGATGACAGCATTTATCTCATGTCAATTTAACTGACCAAAGCCAATCAGGGAGCAGCCAGAGCGCCAGGTGTCTGCGGCCGCTGCAGAACGGCTTGTCGCTGTCTCGGTGTTTACGACTTGGAGTGCAATCGTGCTACACATAGCACCTGAGTCGTCGGGCTTATAAATAGCTACAAACCTACGCCCGAAACACAATATAATATAACCTTCTATGTCACATCTTACTGGCCGGGAACTCAGTAGTAGCGAGGTCTAGGCTGCGTGGAAATCATGGCTCAGTTTGGGTGGTTCCAGGCGGGGATTCGGGGTTCAAGCTTGAAAGGGTTGAGAAAAGAACACCAAGTTCCTTCAGCCTCGTGATGTCTGAAAGTCATATGCGAACCAAGACCATAATGACCTCTGAACCTCAGCCCAGCGCCCATCTTGGCCCTAAACTCTCCACTCTAAATCCAAAGCTCAGCACGAAGCCCGAACCCCCGAGAGACCAAACGAGAATCGAAAACACAAAGCGGCCCAGCTGTCTTAGAATTTTTCGGAACATCATGAGCCAAGGCCACTGCTGCTCCCTCGGTCATAGCCCGCGCTGCCAGGGCCTGGGGATGTGAACTTCTCATTCCAAGCCTGGGAAGGGTTAGCAAATGGGATTTCAGCCTTGCAGCATCTAAACTCTGAACCCCCAGCCCGAGGGCACCCGTCTACGGGATCGAAGTAATTAAGGAATCCTCCATTTTCCTTTCTTGAATAAAACCCCTTTGTCTTTCAACCATGTCGTCGTCAGGGCTTGCAAGGCCAGTGTTGATCCATAAGGCAGAATCTTGTTTACATTCATTCCTGGTGTTCGCACCACTAGTATGCCGACGGTTAAGATCATTTCTGTGATTCTATGACGACGATTGTTACTACGGTTTCTCCTAAACCCTGAATCCTAATCCCGAAGCCCTAAGCCCTGAACTTCGGTACACGACTTTGGCGGACGACAAACATCGATCTCTATGGCTACGGCACCGGCAACTAGCACTCACAACATTGAGATGCAACAGCATGATGTTACATATCATGCTGATGTTGAGGAAGAAGAAGATGATGGTGTTTACAATATGATGATGATGATGGTGATGATGATGATGATGATCATGATAGTATTGATGATTACGACGCTAGTGTTGACGATGACTGTGATAATGGCGATGACGATAATGGCCATGCCCATTGTCATGATCATTTTGATGGTGATGGTGCTGATGATGACGGA
Organism: Symbiodinium sp. clade A Y106; assembly: GCA_003297005.1. Taxonomy (NCBI): domain Eukaryota; class Dinophyceae; order Suessiales; family Symbiodiniaceae; genus Symbiodinium; species Symbiodinium sp. clade A. Next base: position 6,008 of record BGNK01000641.1, on the reverse strand, counting down.
GGATGAGAACCCTGAGCGTAAAAGCCCTGGAAGGCCGTAATTTCGTCAGCTGGAAACGAGACAACAGCAACAAAGCCGGGCATGCTAGGGAAATAGCGCAAACTCAACGGCAGTGGCTGCAGTAGTAATTGCAGTACTAGCCAAACAGCAATGACTCTCGGAATACTTGGTCCGCGGATGAAACAAACCTGATGTATGTAATCTCAGACTGTGATGCTCTCTGTGCAGAACACACGAGGTCATACATGCAGAACAATGCATCCGTAAAAGATATAATATAGATAGGGTCTCCTTGGAGGTTCATGGGTAGTTATAAGTGGGGTTATATAAGTAAGGTAACTATACTTATAACCCTTATTAGGTGACTTATAATAACCCTACTTATAACTACCCATGAATCTCCAAGTAGAGCGTGCCTAAACCCGCAGCTGACGGAAGTTCCCCTAAACCCTGTACCCTGAACTGGCTGAACTGAGGTGGTGGATTGGCACTTTCGCGGTGACGGGCCCAGAGGACGTGGTGCTTTGACTCTAAAGGGGACGGCTTATCAGCTTGCTGAGATTGTGGCTTCCGCCGACACCCTTAACGCATCAACCCATGAGTCTGAGCTTTGCCTTGGGCTTTGAAAGAAAGGGGCTTGACAAGGACAGGTCTGTGTCCAGCAGATGCATAGACAGCACAAATGGGGACGTGGCGTGTAAAGTTTGGACGACGCCAACGTCTTTGAAGACAATATGAAAGGTTGCGATGATGTACAGAAGCCTCTACATAGTAGATATGTATACTTCCATGCAGTAAATATATGCTCATGCGCCCGGCGCCATGAGGTTCAACTTCCAGGCGGACACACGAGGCCCAACTCTAGATTTCTCAGGGTAAGCGCCCCCCCCTTTTTTTAACACACTTCCATAATCCGCAGTTTGAATACTCAGGCTCCTATACGAAACCCTGTAAAGCCAATAGAGACCATTAACAAACCGATAAACCAATCAAAAACTCCATAAACAACTCTACTAGTAAACAAAAATTATGAACCCTGTCCTAACCTGCCTGTGAACCTGAGCCCTGAACCTAAAACCTGAACCCTAAGAACCCTGCCCTAAGCCCTAAACCCAAACCCTGTAGCCCTAAATCCGAAACACTAAACCCCATAAACACCAAAATTCCTAAACCCGACCTTAACCCTGAAGAACCTACCTTTGTAAGGACTTATATAAGGAAATCATAATAAGGAACCCTAAAAAGGTAGGTTCTTCAGGTTAAGGTAAACCACTACCTAAACCCCCAGAAACCACCAAAAAAAACACCCAAAATTCCAAGCATCGCAACCCTCCAGGTCCCTTAGCTGAGCTTGACCAACTCGAGGGATGGTCCTGGGCCCAGATTCATCTGCATACTATAGTGGCCCCAACACTTGCTTATACTATTTTGGGGGGTTCCTTATTATAATCGTAGTATACTGGGCCCCAATACCCTATTCTAACCCTAAACCCTAAACCCTAAACCCTATTCGAATGATTGAGGCCCCTGTTTTTTTAACGGTGTTTGGGAAAGTTCAGGTTTTAAGGTTCAGGGCTTAGAGGTCAAGGTTTGGGTTTCAGGCGGTTTAGGGTTTAGGGTTTAGGGGGTTTCAGGCTTCAGACGGTGTTTTGGAAAGTTCAGCGTTGAGAATTCAATCCATGGTTTGCAAGTTTACGGCTCCTTTCAGAAAGGGTTTAGGGTTTAGGGGTTTAGAGTTTAGGGGTTTAGGGTTTAGGGGGCGGAATCTCGAAACCCTGAACCGCCGAGCCCCAAAGCCCTAAATCCTCAAGACTGAGACCTTCACACCTCGAGTCGTCGTGGAAGCGTGAAGCGTGATAGTAGCCGTTATACTGCCGCACACCCCTGACAGAGCATCCCAGTAGTACAGGATCGGCTCAGCAGCAATTTTTCCCAGAAATTTCCTTGTCGTGCGCCTGGTAAGAACAGCTGTGAGCACAAAGTCAAAGCCTGCAAGTCATAAACCAAACACCTATGTTAGGTGGGCCACCGCCCGGGTGGCCTTAGAGGGACGGCCAGCGCTGTGGCAACGCCTGGTGGAGGATCTTCCTTGCTGGCTGTATGAGAGTTAACCGGGGTTTACAAGGGATATATAGGGTGTATGGGCCTATGTAGGTTGTGGGTAGGGTTTGAGGTTAAGGGTTTAGGGGTTTGATTGACTCGTGCATCGCCGTTTTGGTGTTTCGTTTGCTGTTGACATGCAATCCCTAAGGCTCCATGTACCCACATAGTTTAGATTTTGGCCTTAAAGGGGTTCCTATATAGGTACTTTAAGGCCTAGCTATACATCACCATATACAATATGGGCACATGGAGCCTTAGGCAATGAATCTGAGGTTCCGGGCTGTAGAAACGAGCCCTACAATAAGGGTCCTCAGATACCTGAAAATCATACACTCTCCACAACCTACAAAACCACGATCCTACACCCGAGTACCTGGTTATTAGGTCCTCTGACCACTAACAACCATGGATTGGCTTCATTTTGCGGTTTCCTGTAGGTGTTTGCACAGGAGCTTTAGTGTTTTAGGGCGATAGGAGCAAAATCCTACGGTACATTTAAACTATGTACCACAACAAGGATCCTTGTGTGATTTGAGGAATATCCTTTAGTTAAGGGGCTCTGTATAGCGGCTTTCGGTTCCATGTTCCAAGAAGTTCCAACAAGCACTACAAATTTAAATTTACGCTCGAGAGGATTTCTAGAGGAAGGAGAGCCGAAACCCTAGAACCAAACGCACCATACCTTGGAACCCTATCCCTAAAACCCAAATCTGAAACCCTAAACGCGAAACTCTGAACCCTCAAACCCTATAACCCTGAAACCCAAGAGCCAAACCAAGCTCCGCAAGGAAGAGGGCATCTTCCTGCGGCGGATTGACCGAGGCGTTCTCTGCTTCCTTTTAAAGGGGGTTTGGGGCGGTTTGGGAATTAATTGGGTTGAAGCCTAAAGGTCTGGGGTTTAGGGGTTCGGGGAGTTGGGGTATTCTGGGGTTTGGGTTGCCCGAAGGATCTTAAGTTCCGTTTTAGTGGTATGTACGCTGTCTGTAGTAGGGAACTGCTATTATGGCTTGGGTATGTATCCCCCGCACTGGTTTGGGTTAACGCTTATGGGTCCCTAATGTAGAAGCTTAGGGCTTAGGGTTCTAACTATAGGTACATGGCAGGTTTGGGGTTCATGTGTAGAAGTTTAGTGCTTAGGGTTCTAACTATAGGTACATGGCAGGTTTGGGGTTTGGGGTTCATGTGTTGAAATTTAGTGCTTAGGGTTTTAACTATAGGTACATGGCAGGTTTGGGGTTTGGGGTTCATGTGTAGAAGTTTAATGCTTAGGGTTTTAACTATAGGTACATGGCAGGTTTGGGGTTTGGGGTTTTCTAACTCTACTGGCTTGGGGCCAAGGGCTTCAGTCAGGTCCATGGCAGTTGAGAAATCACGAGCCCCCAGGCCCTATTATGTAGATCATCATGAAGCAGTTTCACACCATGACGTTACAACCGATATTTGGCTCAAGACACAAAAGGAAGCGTTATCATTACTGTGTCTTGGAATCCAAGTTTGCCCTGCAAATAACTGGTTAACAGCCTCAGCTTTGAGATACTTCATTCGTGTGTTGTGGCTAGGTGAGTCTAAAGCCTTACCTGAGCCATAGCCTTCCGTGTTTCTCCACCGTCCTTGGGTGTTGAGAGTGAAATCGCATTGCGTAGGTCAAAGTAACTGACCTGCCCTCTACTGATACTCCCCGTGTTGTGCTAGAGCCAGGCCACCGGGTTGAGTTACATATTTGCAATCATTACGCACATCAATCAGTGGATTCATTTTGTCAAAGGTTTGCGTGCGAGGCAGCTTNACCCATTGAACCTTTGGACTAGGCTTGCAAGGGCTCTGAAAAGGAGCTTCTACAGGCAGGCTAGAGTGAGGGCTCAGGAGCTGATTACCCTTCGGCGTTGGTTTGCAAGGAGGTTAGTGAATTTGCCAATCCCCTGGCTCCCGATTCCAGGTCCATCACCGCTGCCGCAAGCACCTCCGTAATCTTAAGGATTTGTATGCCGTTAGCGAACGGTCACCCAACTTTCCTTGAGACCCTACNTATTACAGTATCAGAATCTGGGTACTTGAAACGTTCTTCCCCACCTATCTCCGTAACCGCAGAAGGTGGAATAGGACTAGAACGCGTTGGAGAAGGGTTGTTCGCAGGTCCATTGAGTCATGGCATCGCACATCCTTCTTGTTGTACCAATTAAACCAGGTGCATAGAATAACCCAGCTCAGATACGCAGGCGATATCATCGACTTGGGAATTCCGAGATACTACCCATAACCGAATGGTTGCATCTGCGTTTGCCTCCGCCTGCTGTGTCGAGGCCGCTGCGTCGCACCTGGTTAGGGCGTCTTTCGGTCACCGCGTTGGCACCCCGCCACCGGTGGACTTCCCTTGATCATCCAGACAAGCCTGACTTCCAAACCTGTGTCTGCTTGAGCAATTGAGTGGACTAACAA
>BGNK01000640.1:118546-209924 GCA_003297005.1 Symbiodinium sp. clade A Y106 | reverse complement strand
TCTACCTATATGAAGGGCCGAGAGACCTCCATGAGTCTCCTAACAAGGAATTTGTTCTACCTATATGAAGGGCCCCCCTAGCAGCCTCCCGAGAAGGGATTTGTTCTACCTATATGAAGAGACCTCCATGAGCCTCTTAACAAAGAATCTGTTCTACCTATATGAAAGGCCCAGAAACCTCCAGAAGCCTCTCGAAAAAGGATTTGTTCTACCTATATGAAGGGCCCAGAGACCTCCATGAGCCTGTTAACAAGGAATTTGTTCTACCTATATGAAGGGCTCAGAGACCCCAAAGNCCCAGAGACCTCCATGAGCCTGTTAACAAGGAATTTGTTCTACCTATATGAAGGGCTCAGAGACCCCAAAGGAATTTGTTCGACTTGTATGAAGGGCCAAGAGACTTCCATGAGCCTCTTAACAAGTAATTTGTTCTACCTATATGAAAGGCCCAGAGACCTCCAGAAGCCTACCGAAAAAGGATTTGTTCTACCTATATGAAGTGCCGAGAGACCTCCATGAGGCTCTTAACAAAGAATTTGTTCTACCTATATGAAGGGCCCAGAGACCACCAGAAGCCTAACGTGGAGGNGGAGGCTGGGCGCTCTTCACAAGCTGTCCATCCCTTCCGAGAGACGAGCATCTGTGGCAACGCATGCTGTAGCTTTGCTTGTGCCGTGTTAACACCGTGTTACTGCTCCCCCCTGTCCCTGGCAGTGGGCGGGCTACGCAAACTCTACCCAGAGATTCACCTTCCACCATGGCGTTAACCAAGGCTTCCGGCATCATCCCAAGCAGAGCGCGCTCGTACACGACACCGCGCCAAGGACCTACGTGCCTGAAGACGATTTCTGCCTCTCGGCTACCTCATCTTCCTCCGCCAGGGCAGCCTTATCTTGCAACCAATGTTCCACGTCTCCTGGGTGATGGTGCCGTCAATGGTTTACTCGCCACTGCAGCCCCCCTCCATCGACCAAGTCCGTAGCGGCAGCATCGTAATTGTGTGGCGTGCTGGTCTGACAAAGTCCTCCAAGCATGCACCATGATTCGGCGTAGCAGAGACGCATGTCTGAAGCGCATAGCTTTTTCGCACGTATGTTCGTGCTTGGGCGTCATAACCTAAAGAAGCTGATTCAAGCATATATAAACTCGCATGAATGTTCTGCCCACTTGCCCCCCGCCCTGACATCCACAAGGGAAGATGCAGGGCAGGGGGACAATGCACCGGGGCAACCGGCTCTTAAGGGCTACAGCTTGGCTTCAGCAAGTAGGGTTATAAGTCCCTTAATATAGGCTACAATACAGTTTCCTGACTTATAACCCCACTTATAACTACCCATGAACCTCAAGCGTCATTTGCAGCGCGAATGCGTGTCACAAGAAGACGCCTTCCGGCGACTTTGTTGATGAGCATGGCGAAGTATACCCTGGGCGAGTGCCCGAGGATCAACGAACAGTTGGACAGGAGACGAGACTTGATGGTCTGATTGGGTATGCTCCTTGTGTTGTCGTGTGCTTGCTTCTGAAGCAGGCCAAGCAGTCTGGCTGGTGTGGCTTGCTCCTGCAGAAGACCATTCGTACCGAGCCTGAACATCACTGCCCCACCTCCCTGGTTCTTAGTAGGGAATGAGGGAATGGATCCCTGTAACAGTCCCTGGTTGCAGTCCCTGTAATTAACCCATTCCCCGATTCCCTTGAGCCATGTGCCGACAGCGGTATAATATGGATGTTGCTGGCATCAAAAGACACATGACGAAACAGCATCCTGACTGTTTCACTGAACAGGATACGTTTAGGGTTTCGGGTTTAGTACGGAAGCCACCCAAAACCCAGTTGGATGTGAACCGCGACTAGGAAACCCCTCCCCCGCCAAATTCCGAACTCCTAAGGACTCTCAGAGCCCAGTACTTGCAATTAAGGAACATATGTAAAGTCAGAATACTTCGGCGCCTACTTCAAGCTGCTCCATTCTCTATTCTTCAACAAGTCATAAGGACCCTTTGGGGGGGTAGGGGGCCTTAATACCTATAATAAGGACTGAATAAGGCGTATTTAAGGAAGTATAGTCCCCTACCCCCCTCCCCCCTACCTCTATTCTTCAATCCTAAACCCTACACCCTAAACCCTCCCCTCAGGGCCCCTATGAAATAAGGGGTGGGGCGCTTGGACTCTCGGTGAACCCTACGAGCTTCAAGAGTCCCACAATCTCCACGGAGCCGTGGCCATTAAGGGTTCGCTCCTTTATGTGTTTCTTTGAGGCGTCCTTTAAGGGTTCCTTTAGGGGTTTTGGGCCGTTTAGGGTTTAAGGTTTAGGGTTCAGGGTTTAGGGTTCAGGATTTAGGGTTTAGGGTACAGGGTTTAGGGCCGTTCAGGGTGAATGGTTTGAGGATTCTAGGTTTAGGGCTTAGGGTTTCGGTTTCAAGGTGTAATTTCCGGCTATTCAGGACTTTAGGGAGCAGGGCTTCAGGTTTACTAGAGGGGTCGGAATAGCTAGCAATGACAGTATATACTTTCCCGTAGCGCTCCTTCTTATAATGGGCCCCGAGACCCGATTCTAATCATAAGGTTTCTAAACTGGTCAGAATACTTTTGTTATCATCGTAAGCCCTGTATCCACTCAGGAACAAAGATTCTGTAACGAGGCTTGGTTTACCTCTAAGATGACGAGGCTTCAACAATATTAACAACCAAAACCTGAGCTCCCTAAACCCGATGGTGAAAAACAGGAGTAAACAAGTGGGGCCCCTCGCGAGGCTGTAGAGCAAGAGCTCCGTACCGAGCAGGAGGCTGTCTCCTCATTCGGGCTGTCAGGGCTGTTTCTGTTTTGCTTTTCAAGCTTTTCCCGTGTTTGTTTTATTTTTGGTTTGCTTGTTTATGACGTTTATGACTCTTTGTGTGTGATTTTTGTGGTTTGCGGGTTGGGTCCTTAAAATCTCTTGAACCTTTCAGATGTCAGGTTTCGAGTGGTTTGCTAGGTAGGTCTTCTGGGCCCTTTTTGTCTGCTAAATTTCATAGGTTTTGGGGGTTTATTTTGACAATGGAACTTAAGGGTTACTCGAGGGGCAGTGTTGTTATTCGAGGTCCGGAACACAGTGGCTCAGGAACGGATGACAAAAAGTTGGAACAGCAGTCTGCGGAGAGTCTGCGGTCTGTGCAAAAGCTTGTAAATGGTTGTTGTATTGCAAGTGCAAGGGTCTTCGTACCAATAGGCAGTCGATCGATCAATAAGTAGATCATTCATTCAATCAATCAAGGGGCTGCCAACACGAAGCCAGAAAACCCGCTCCAAGCCTTCCCCACCCTCCCTCCAGAGTTGGGTCCTATATCGCCGCCAGACCAGTCCAACTTTTNTTCATTCAATCAATCAAGGGGCTGCCAACACGAAGCCAGAAAACCCGCTCCAAGCCTTCCCCACCCTCCCTCCAGAGTTGGGTCCTATATCGCCGCCAGACCAGTCCAACTTTTAAGAACATTGGGTTGGGCCCAACCTTGAACGAACCCTTAGGTTTAAAGGTCAATTTCAGTTTTAACTTTAAGGGCGAACAGGTCGTCGTGCCCGGAGCTGGCTGGCTTGGGTTGGGTTCCAAAGAAAAAATGAACAACTCCTCAAGTTCCATTGTGTGTTCTTGAAGTTCAATTTCAGTTTGAACTTTAAGCGTGAGCAGGCCGCCGTGGTCGGACCTGGATTTGGGTTGGATTCGGGAAACTTTCAACGATTCCTCAGATTCCATGTTTTTGAAGTTCCTGTTCAGTTAGAACTTTCAAGGCGAACAGGCCGTCGGGGTCGGAGCTGGATTGGGTCGGATTCGGAGCACCTTGAACGATTCCTTAAGTTTCAAAATTTTCTTACAGTTCATTTTCATTTCGAACTTTAAGGGCGGGCCCAAAAATCTCCGGGGTGAACTTTGTTTTTATCCTTGATTCCCTGGGGTAAAAAGAAAAATCACCCCGGAAAACCAGCAAATTCTCCGGGGTGATTTTTCTTTTTACCCCAGGGAATCAAGGGTAAAAACAAAATTCACCCCGGAGATTTTTGGGCCCGCCCTTAAAGTTCAAAATGAAAATGAACTTTAAGAAAATTTTGAAACTTAAGGAGTCGTTCAAGGTGCTCCGAATCCGACCTGTTCCACACTTAGCCAGACACATGAAATCTAAAAGTTCGCGACTAGATTCAACTTTAAGGTCACCACTACGCGTCCTCCACCTCCCCGCTGCCCGAGCAATGCTCAACCACTTCCACCACTCCCTCTGCTTTTCGTGATCTTGTCGCAATCTTGTCCTTGAAGGTACGGAGTCTATCTAAGTTTGTTTCCATCGCCGGCCAGCAGCCCAGTTCAGTTCCCGACGCAGCGGCCTTAGCCAGGCGCAGAGGCGCAAGGTAATTTAAAGCAAAAAAAATATCCTAAACTTACACACCCCTGATCTGGGTCCACCATCGAGTAATGCTCCGTCAATGACCACTGCCTGTGTGTTGACACTACCTTGCCCGGCATAGCCTCATCCCATCCCCCTGGTACCGGTACCCTAAGACAGGTGGGCTTTGCTTTTGTTTGCATCACATCGTAGGTTGTAAGTGTTCATCTCTGCGACCCTGCTCGATATGTACATGTGTACATGCAATCAATGCAAATCTGTGGACTACGTCTACAACCCTAAGGCCTTCACCTTCAACCATTCTGGTTGAGCTGCGTTGACCACTACAGTGCTTGCGACTTGCGATGTTGTTCACTCGGTTGTAACATACGTACAATCGTCGTGTGTGCTGGTATGTGACTCCGGTGTCTTTTGGATTTATTTTCGGTTCATTCTTTACGTCCAAAAGATAAAATATTATGTGAACCGAAAAAGCTGGAAATGAATCCAAATAAAAGATTTTGTGCTGAATTCATCGCTCGTTCCGCTTCGCTCACTCTCGTTCATTCTTCACTCTGCGCTCGTCTGGTATGGCCTAGGCCCCGGGCTGGGCTCTGATATGGGGCCCGCCAGTTGATGCAGAAAAACGCCATGCGTTCTTTGTGCTTCCGCGCCTGATTCTCTAATGCATCGATCAGTGTTTTTATCACCGAAGGTACCAAATGACGAACCTTAACTTCCATTTCCAAAAGATTTCATTCCTTAAGAACCCTGACCTATGAAATTTAACATTTTTCTTACAACCTTTAGAGACTACCCAATACCAAAATGCGCGCCCTTCAATATTCCTAGGTTCGTGGGGATCTTAGTTTGTGTGGTTTCAGGCTATGGAGAAACAGGGGCTTGGGTCTTGGGGGTTTAGGGTTCAGGGGTTTAGGGTTTCAGGTTTAAGGCTACTACGCTGTTCTTTTGAGGGTTTTCTAGGGTTTAGGGTTTAGGGGTTTAGGGTTCAGGGGTTTGCCAGCACCCCCCAACTACCCTCTAACATACCCCAAAGACCCACTATTAAGAGCCATAAGGACTCTATTAAAGGGCCCTTGGGGGGTCATGAACCCTAAACCCTAACCCCTAAACGATAAACCCTAACCCCTAAACCCTAAACCCTAAACCGTTTAAGGTTTCAGGGTTTCAGGCTGCAAGGGCCTTAGGATGTACACCTCTCAGAAGGGACGGGGGCGAGGGCTGTTTATCACAAGGGTTTAGGGTTTAGGGTAAGTACCGCAACAGAAACCTTATTCTGATGATCCCTAACTGCCATTTAGTTTGGATTTACGCACCGATGCTCCCCGACACTAAACCCGCAAATTCTAGGCCCCAAACTCTGGACCCGAAAAGCCCTAAACCCTAAACCCTACAAACCTAAAAAACCCTAAACCCAAAAAGCCCTAAACACTAAAAGCCAAAGAATCACTAAACCCAAAAAGCCCCAAACCGTAACTAAGCCCTACAAGCCCTAAACCATAAAAGCCCTAAAATCACAGCGTTCACAAAAAAAGAAAAAACCCGAAAAGCCCTACACCTTAACCCGCAAACCCTACACATTAAAGATGAAGCCCCGAGCTCTAAATCCTACCACTCCTAACCTTTAAACCCCGAACCCGGAACCCCACAAGCCCTAAGCCCTATACCGTAAGCCTTAAATCCTGCAAGCCCGAAAAGCCTAGCACTTAAACCGAAAAAACCATAAGTCCGAAGTCTTAATCCCCCTAAGCCCTAAACTCTAAAGCCCTAAACCCTAATCCCCCAAAAACGCCCTCAACGCCCCCGAAACCCTGAATCCTGAAAGCCCTGCTTGAAGGATCCTGGGACTTACTTTGACTTCGTCTCTCGGGTTACCCAGAGAGCCCAATACCCCTTAATTAAGGAATAGAGCTTAAATCATAATATTTCATTAAGGAATATACCTTAAACAATAAGGGGATCCATATTATGATTTAAGCTTTATTCCTTAATTAAGGGGTATTGGGCTCTCTGGGTTATAAGTGAGGTACCTAAAGTAGGGTTTAGGGTTTAGGGTCCCAGTAGTAGAGTAGGTAACCTTTAACCTTTTGGGGTTTAGGGCTTAGGGTCTAGGGTCCTAGTAGTATAGGGTAGGTAACCTTTAACCTTTTGGGGTAGTATAATCCCTATATAGTCTTTATATTATGAAAAAGGTTAACCTTTGGTTCCCCATGATACCCGACAAGTAGGTTATAAGTGAGGTACCTAAAGTTATAAAAGCTTATGACAAGAGCTTCGGAACACATGCTCACAAAGGGTCCCTGCTTCCAGGCTGGGACTGTGCTCGCTCAGTTGACTTACGATTCAAGGTCGTGTGTGGTGATGAGCATGCTAGCAATAGACAGGAGCCGCGAATAGATCCTAGTGGAAGGCAGGAGACGTCAGTCGTGCATGGATTCGACAACATTCGTACTGCATACATCGGTCAGTGACATAACATAGTTACTTTAAGCTGAAATTTTCGGCAGCTTTTCAGCGCCGAGTGGAGCGAGAAGTGCCGTGGAACCACACTACGATCATGACGGAGCCAACGGCACAATGAAGAGGAGCGATTCATCTACCTGCTGGAACGGGGTCACCAGTCGTTGGGGCGGGCAGTGGAGAGGGACTGATCCAGAGTTGAATGGCAACAGCATCCCAGATTTGCGAACACCCATTAGAAACCATAAGGCACTGAAGCCCAGCGGACAGGAGGCGTGGCGACCGCTTTTATCGATGGCATGGACATGGTCTCGCACTTCCGTGCTCTCAGCCCATCATCGAAGAGCGTTTGGGGAAGCTCGAGCAATTGAGCTCAGGCGCCAAAACGGCATTTCGAAGCCAGAAAGAACTTTACTGGGCTTCTGTTTGCATTTTGCGCACCGGTGCTCCCCGACACAAAACCCCGAGGCCCTAAGCCGTAAACTAAAACCCAAAAAGCCCAAAAAGCCCTCAACCCTAAAGTCCCCCAAATTGAACCGCAAACCCTACATTGTAAAGGTTCGAAGCCCCGAGCTCTAAATCCTAGCACTCCTTGAACCTAAAACCCTGAACCCGGAACCCCAAAAAACCGAAACGCCGTGATGCTTAAATCATAAGTCCTGAAGTCTAAGCGCCCTAAACGCCGAAGCCTAAAAGACCTGCTTGAAGTAGGGGTATAGGTATGCTAAGTTACAAAGACTAATACTTGTATTTAGGATACTTATAGCTTGGCTTACTACGTCCCATGATCCTCATCGAGGCCGGCCGGGGCAACAAGCTGAAAGTCGAGCAGATGGAGCAGAAGCTGAAGGCTGGGTCTTAGGGCTTCACATATATATATACATATATATATATGTACACACATATATATATATATGTATAAATATACATATGTATACAAAAATGTATACAAAAATGTATAGGCTATGTGGGGTTTAGGTTTAGGGCTTTGGGGCTTGAGGGCTTACGGTTTAGGGTTTGACATGTATAGGGTTCTTATAAGAGGTTGCTGAAAGAGCTTTACAAGGTTTTTATAGGTTTTATCTTATAAGGTTAGGAAGGGTCCCGCACCGGTGACTACTTTTGGGGTTCAGGGTTTTGGGCTTAGGATGTCTATTTATGAGGTTCTGAAAAGGTACGATACAGTATCTATACCGGGGTGTGAGGATTCGGGGTTTGAGGCCTACGTGTCAGATTTTAGGTTCCGGCTTCGGGATCAGTGCCAACCAAGAAGCCGCGCAGCATGGAAGAGCTGCCGTGGGGGAAGGTGGCCCTAGCACTGTGAGGCGGCTTGGCAATATCTCTGCTGGAGGGAAACGACGACCACACCAGAGATTTAATCAGGTGCAGCCACTGTGAGGATGGTCATGAGGTTGTCTGCTCCGGAGAAAACTTGAACGAGTCGTATTCATGTCCCCATCTGGTCCCTAATATGACCGTAACGACCATTGTATCATGTCCCCGGAAATCTTATTTTAAATGTTCATGCCTTATAATTACTAGTATGGAGTGTTTAACCTTATTGGGTTTAGATCAAGTAGGGTATATGTGTATATAGGGCTCCTTGGAATATTGGTGACTCTACATTTGGGGTGTTGTTGTGGGGAGGCTAATGTAGGAACCTGATTAAGAAATCTTGGGCTTTTATTAGGGTTCTTTATATGAATCCTACTATTTTGGGGTTATAGGCCCAGGATTTCTTAATCAGGTTCCTACATTAGTGATAATCCGAAACGCAGGGACCAGGGAGCTCAGCAAGACGGGAGTTTTGCTTCAAGTAGCGATAGAAACATATGGGTGCTTGTCAAAATTATGGTAGCTTGTTGGGTCCCTAATATAACACGGCACCTACTATTTCAGGTACACATAAAGGGACCCTAATTTTGACAACCACCAAAATGCGATCTTCTTTGTACTTCTGGGCTTTAGGGTTCAGGGTTTAGGGAAAGGACAGGTGCACAGGTTCTTTGCCAAAAGGTGCTGCCAAAGTTGTGTTCTGTAGGGATTTGCTTCAGCTATAGGTTGTCATGTTCCCAGAGATCCAAAACGTTTCCATTATGCAAGATTCCACATATTATAGCTGTCGGGAACTTGAATCTGCGAACCCTGAAACTAAGCGATTTGGAGCATGCGAAGGTGATTGTAGCCCTCATGTCTTGATTGTTGCTGGGGTTTTCGGGATCCTGCTTGGAGGTTCATGGGTAGTTATAAGTGGGGTTATAGGGTTCCTTTCAGGCTTTTATCTGGTTTTGTGTGTGGTTTTTATGGGGTTTAGAGCTTCGGGAAGCTATTGGTGGCGTTCAGTTCCCTAATCTGCGGTACAGTTCTGGTTACCCTACTTATAACCCCACTTATGACTAGCCATGAACTCAAGTGCCGCTGCAGAAAATGCAACGGTTAGAGTTTGAGGTTTGGGCTTTATCACATGCATCAAAGTCTTTAGGGCTTGATAAAAATCACTGAACCACCCTTGTAAAACCCTTCAAGGCCGCTGTGCAAGGAACCCTCAATTCGGTTTAGGGTTTAGGGTTCACCAACCCATAAACCGCTCTAGAACCCTTATATAACCTTCTCGCGGCCTTTACAGTAACACTTAGGGAAAGGGTTCCCTGACTGAAAGCCTGGTTTGGGGCTTTCGAAGGACCGCGAGCAGTTGCTGAGCCATGCCAAAGAGATGTGGATGAAGGCCTGACGGGCTGGTTCCGGGATGACTAACTGGGGTTTGGGGATTAGAGTTTAAGAGCCAGGGTTTTTTGGATTGAGGGCCAAGGTTTAAGATGATCTTGGTTGTTTCAGAGTGCAAAAGCTTCCGGTCAAGTGAGGGAGGGGGGCGAGAGCTTGAACCCTGCTTGAGGTTGTTGGTCAGGAACCAAAAAATCATCCACACATACACGTTTCTGGATAGGATATCCTACTTTACTGCCTTGCTTAAGAAAGGGTTCTGGAACATCGCAACCTTATGGTGCTTGTTCAGGTGCTTGTGTGGATCCCGAGCTGGGTGACGCCAGCAAAATGAATCCCCCAACAGTAAAAACCCTAAACCCGCAAGACAATCCCCCAACAGTAAACCACAGCTTGGCCGTTTAGACCGGAGCGTTAAAATTTCCAGCTCATGCCCCAAACGCAGGAGAACGTCAGAGCTTCACCCTAGACCCTAAACTCTTAAACCCTAAACCCCAAAGTGCAGGAGAACGTCAGAGCTTCGAAGCTCGCTGACGCTCTCACGGCCGCAGAGGACAAGTTAGCCGACCAGGAGCGCCGCGATTCTCCCAGAAGCCCGCTCATCCTACGTAGTATTAGGGTTTGGGGTTCAGGGCTTAGGGTTTAGGATTTAGTTTTTTCTTTTTTAGAGTTTAGGGTGAAGGGTTTAGGGTTTAAGGTGATCCTAGGTAGTATTGGGGAGCCCCCTTCAAGGCGACCGTTCTTAACCCTACTTCTGGCTCTCTTAAAAGGGACCTTACTTGAAGGGTCGGGGGACTTAGTAAGTAGGTAGTAAGTAGACTTATAAGTACCCCAAAAGGGACCCCTAATTGGGGTTATGGTACTTATAAGTCCTTAAAATAACCAGTTACTAAGTCCCCCGACCCTCCAAGTACTGACAGGGTTTAACCCCTACATTAAATCCCACAAAACCCTATCGATCCCCACAAGTCACCCGTACAAGGAACCCTGTTCCAATTATAGTTCCCTAGACCCTAAACCGACTGTCTCGGTTCTCACCGGATGAGTCACTTCCTTGAGCTGGCAGGGTGGTGAGTGCTTCGGGACTTAGAAAGTAAGGTTATAAGTACCTTATTTGGGGAGTTACACATACCTAAAACTATAGTAACCTTCTAAGTAAGGTTATGAGTACTTAATTGGGGTTATAAGTATCTATAACTATAGTAACCCTAGTTACTAAGTCTCTCAAGCAGGGGTCAGCGTTAGTTAGCTGACGAGTTCTGGTATAGCGATTAGGGCTTAGGCTTTGGGATTTCCGTGTTTCGGGAATGAGAGGTTTGGGTTTTAGGGGTTGGGACTTAGGGTTCAGGAGTTTAGTCCGCCGCGACTAAAACCCTAGGGGTCCATGTACCCAAATAGTATATACTTTGGCCTTAAAGTACGTACTCTGTATATAGGTACCTTGGGCCCAAAGTATATACTATTTAGGTTCATGGACCCGAAGGGAAAGTGCATAACCGCATGACTGCTGGCATCTTTTTCTGTCGGCCCAGGCCTGTCCTTGTGGAAGGGTTGAGGGTTTAGCGGCTCAGGGTTCAGATGTCTGGGGTTTAGGGGGTTAGGGGTTTTGGGGTTCAGGGATCCCTGTTTAGGGGTTCAGGGTTTGGGGTTTAGGGGTTTTGGGGCTTTGGGGGTTTAGGCGTTCAGGGTTGGGAAGACCTGCCTTGCTGTGTGTGCGATCTAATCGCAGGAGAGTTGATATTTTAAGCGGTGGCTTTGGCTTGCTTGAAATAAGGGTTTAGGGGTTTAGGGGTTCAGGGTTTAGGGTTTGGGGTTTAGGGGTTTAAGGGTTTAGGGGTTTAGGGGTTCAGGGTTTAGGGTTTAGGGGAGCTCTATCAGCGTAGCAAATATCGCAGCTAGTTTTGCAAACAACTACGCACTTCTGTACTTGGAGGTTCATGGGTAGCTATATGTGGAGTTAGAAGTCCCCTAATATGGGCTATAAGTATAGTTACCCTACTTATAACCCTACTTATGACTGCCCATGAACCTCCAAGTAGCTACCTTACATATCAGCTTCTTGACTTCCGTGTGTACTGCCTAGCAACGAATCTCGACGAGACCTTGTCTCAGGGACAGTGGGGAGACCGCGTGCTTGATTTCTGCAAAAAATCATTCGAATCATAATACTGCTTAATAGTACGACAGAAGGCCCCTCTACATCTTGACTGACTTGCCGTAAGTACGTCCGTGGAAGCGCACTCACGGCTCTGAGCAACAGCCTGCTCGAATGATCATGAGTAGCCACGAACAGGGTTATCAGTACTTTAATCAGATCTGTAGTTGCTGATTTGCAGGGCTACATGTTTTCGATGTCCTCCACGCAAACAACCAAGTCATGAAACACCTAAGCCCTAGAGACCCTCACGGGACCCTGAAGTGATTTCTGATCCGAACCGTAAAGTAATCCTACTGTCAACCCTAAAGCCCTAAACCCTAAACCCTAAACCCTAAACCCTAAAGCCCTAAACCCTAAACCCTAAGCCCAAAGCCCTAAAGCCCTAAAGCCCTAAACCCGAATCTCTAGGAGCCCCAAAGCCAAAGCCGTCCAGCAGGAGCGGCGACTTGCAGACGTAACGGTCAAATATACCGAAGCTCAACAGGAGGCCTACGAAGTTCAGGCTTATCGGGCTTATCGTTATACCCAAGGGTTTAGGGTCTGGGCGTTTGGACAATTATAAGTGGGGATGTCGGTGGTTTTTTTGGGGACTATCATCAGATAGAGGAGCAGCTGCCCAGCTTCTGGCCTTGTTTAATGTGTCCCCTGGTCCGATAAGTCAGCCCTAAATATGCAAGAACTCAGCCCCTATAAATATCATAACGAACCTTTGCACAAGCACCTATTGAAGGAATCCTCACCGAAGCCCTTAAGCTTAGTCACGAACATCCTGATGACGTGCAGTTGTGGTTTGTGTGTATATATATATATATACACATTCGTGCATATGTATGTATGTAAGTAAGTATGTATGTATATACATACATACATACATGCATGCATACATACGTACATGTTTATGTATAATAGATGCCCTTGGTGGTTTGTTCCAACGTGTGTGTGTGTGCGCGTGGATATACACTGATATATCCGCAGACTTATGCATTTGTTGTTTTACTTGTTCGTTTGCTTACGTATTAATGTACATACATATGCACATACATACACAGTTCCGTCCATCCATGCACGCACGCATCTCCACAAGAAAAGAGAAGCAACCCCAGTGGTCCGAGGAAGATCATATAGGGGCCTTAATAATTAGAATAGGATTTTGGGGTATACTATACTAAACTCACAATAAGGACCCCCCCCCAAGATAGTACTGGTAATCATTTAGGCCTCTAGGTTGCGGGCTTAAACAATTACCAGTGCTATTCCACAGGGTTCCTTCTTATAGTTAAAGCATAATATACCCCCCCTCCATAAGCCCTACTCTACTAGGTAGGGCTTTGGGACATTTTGTATTTTCCCTTATTGGGCTTGAGAGGATCTTATTTACTAATATTTTTCAAAAGCTTTTAAAGCCCCACCTAGTCTAGCTAGGAAGGCCCCAATATGAAACCCCTTGGAACCCTCTTGAAGTTTTTCAGGCCCCTGCTTCGAAGTTCGTGGGTATTTATAGTTCAGGGCCCCTTTAAAGGGATCTATAGGGATTCTATAAAGGTATAGGGTTTAGGGCCTACTTGGAGGTTCGTGGGTAGTGTTTTTAGGGTTATAAGTAGGCTAACTACACTTCTAACCCATATTAGGGGACTGATAACTCCACTTACAACTATCCATGACAGTAGCCCCCATAAACCCCTTTAAGAAGGAACCCTATTCAATCATTAAGGCCCCTACCTAATCCCAAAAACCCCAAAACCCTAAAAACCCTAAACCCTAAAGCTCTAAACCCTAAAACCCCAAACCCTTTTGTAACCTTAGGTACTAAGTCCCATGATCCCCAAGCACCGCTTCGCCCAGCCTTGCGGAGGTGCGGCAGCTGCAGCATCTCCTTGGCTCCAGCACATCAGGGCTCACAGGTAGCTTACTTGGAGGGTCTTTAGGGGACTTAGTAACTGGTTATTTTAGGGACTTATAAGTACCATAACCCCAATTAGAATCCCTTTTAGGGTACTTATAAGTCTACTTACTACCTACTTACTAAGTCCCCTAAAGACCCTCCAAGTAGGGCTTCAGGGCTTTCTTGGAGGTTCATGGGTAGTTCTAAGTAGGGTTATAAGTCCCCTAACATGAGTTATAAGTATAGTTAGCCTAATTATACCCAAGTAGGGTTATCAGTCCCCTAACATGGGTTATAAGTATAGTTAGCCCAATTATACCACCACTTATAACTACCCATGAACCTCCAAGTAGTAGGTCTCATGGATCCCCCAGAGACTCCACCTTAGTTGAGAATTTACCTTAAATTCTAGTCTTAGTAGGATCTCTTGTAACAATTGAAGGTATACCTTAGTTGAGAATTTACCTTAAATTGCGACGCAGATTGCAAGGCTTTGGGGCTTTAGGGTTTAGGTTGGGTTTAGGGTTTAGGTTTAGGGTTTGTAGTCTTAGTAGGATCTCTTATAACAATTGAAGGTATATTCCTTCTGGCGTCTCTGGGCCCTTATAGATCCCTGTTTAAAGGAACCCTAAAGGCAACGCCCAAGCCCTAGGCTGTAGCGCTTCCTTTAGGGCTTTCGTTAAGGGAGCCTAATTATAGAACACTATAGACCCTTAAAGTGTTCTTGTCGGCGATCCTTATCATTTCCTTATATAAGTCCTGAAGAAAGGCATGTTATTTGGGGTTAACGCAGGACTTCCTTTGAGGGTGCCCTAAACCCTAAACCCAAAACCCTCATATTATGAGGGTTTCTTTAAGGGTGCGGGGGGGGGGGGAGGGTTGTTTTAGGGTTTAGGGGTTTGGCGCTGAGGATTTTGGGCTTACTTAGCCCTGTTCGGTTGGGGCTCTTGCCCAGAGCTCCAATATCCCTTAAGTAAGGAATTTACCTTAGATTATAGTAGGGTCCCTTATATGATTTAAGGTATATTCCTTAAGTAAGGAATGTTGGAGTCTTTGGAGATTGTTTATGTTAGTTATCACAAGCCCCATTGAATCAGGTGCCCTACCAAGCGAGCCCGCATTTGCCATAACCTCCAGTAGGCTTCCCGTTAGGTTTCCGTTGAGTGTTGCATTTAAGGGTGCCCTGAAGGGATAAGGATTCCAAGGTTGGAATTGTGGTAGGTTCGTTCACCTTTGCGTCGCCCCCTTGGCTTGAGTGGCTTACGATTCTCCTGCAGGTTGCTGGTAGGGTTGCTATAAGGGCCTTATGATTCCTATAAGGGTTACTGTACTACAAGGGTTACTGCAAAGGTTAGTGTAAGGGTCCCGGGAAGCTCAAGACAAGTTTTGTTTCCGATGGCAGGTGCAGTGCCTGGCGACATGAGCGCGGCACCGAGTTGACGGAGGAATGAACCCTAAGCGCTTACGCAGAGAGCCAAAGCCCCCTTAATCAAGGAATATACCTGAAGTTATTCTGGCTTATTGACACAATGGTTTAAGGTAAATTCCTTAATTAAGGGGCTTTGCGCTCTCTGCGTGAAGCCTCAGCAAAATGAGAAACCCTAACCAAATTAAGCTAGAATAGATCCCAAAACCCCCTCTAGTTATTGATACACCTATGCTAAATCTTTCACACTTCCTCGGGATGTATTGCATTCGACCTATACGAGTTTCTGGAAGATGATGACGCATGTCACCTGCTGCCTGTCAATCTATCGCTTGGGAAATTTAGAGACTCCTAAACCCCTTAATTAAGGAATATACTTGAAGTTATAGGGTTTAGGATCCTTCTTTAGGGGTTTATAAGTGGTTTGATAGGGTTCTGTTCAGAAATATACCTTAAATTACAGGGGCCTTAACATTGTGGTTTAAGGTATGTTCCTTTATCAAGGGATATGGTGCTCCCTGGGAAGAAGGACAGCGAGTTGGAGGAATTGTTTGGGGCTCTCCTTCGAGGGTTCTATCAGCGGTTCCTTTGAGGCAGTCTGTGTTACCCGTTTCTCCGGGGTCCCCAAATCAGTGTCAGCAACCCTGCAAAGGTTCTACGAGAGTTGTACAATGGTGCGGTTCGATAAAGGTTCTGCAAGGGTCTAGGGTCACCCTTTTGCTTGTTTTTTCCAATTATGGGCCTCCATGCCCGAAAACCCCGAAGGCCCAAAGCCCTAGAACCCTAAACGCCCTTTGTGTTACTTACCCGTCGTTTGACAGTTTTCGTGCGTGTTTATGCGGCTCTGACCGAAGGAGCCCGCACACGCGACATGTACCGGTTGTGTCCTCGCAGCAGAAGCATCTGCCACTCCGACGGTCGACAGAGTGCAGCCGACGCAAAGATGCACTGGCACCTCGACCTAAGTTTACAGTGCAGGAGTGAGCTCAGCCTAGCTGCTGGTTCTTGCAGCACCTGCCTGTAGCAGACGTGTGTCTCGCAGGTTTGTGCAACGGAAACAGAACATCAACTTTGTGGTGGTTGCCAAGAAGTTTGAAAAGACTTGGAGCAAGCGAACGCTCTGTCTGCGGGCTGCTTTCGGACGGCTCGCAATGCGAGATGCAGTGCGTAAAGGAGGCATTCGGACAAATGTACCAAGTCAAGTGGACAGGTGGGTGGTTTACGCAGCCGAAGTGACAAGAAGTACGAAAAGTAGCCGAGTAGCCCCTAAAACCTTAAAGCCCTAAAACCCTGAAGCCCTAAAGCCCTAAAACCCAAAGCCCGAAGACCCAAATGCCTAAAACCCAAAGCCCTCAAGCGCAAAGCCTTAAACATAGTTTTTGTTAAGCCCAGGTTCGCCGGGCTTCCACCTCGACATTCCGCCCTCGGAGGGCCGCAACGGCTATGCGAAGGCTGCAGATTCAGAGATTCAGGGAGCCAGCCCTTTTGGAGGGTTTTAGGGTCTAAGGCTTTAGGGTATTGGGGGCTTTAGGGCTTCAAAGGCGGAGTCGAAGAGTGACAACATCAGGGCCGATACTAGCTCCGAAATCCTTCTTCAATTTGCTTTGCTTCGCCGGAGGATAGCTTTCGAGATGGCCAATCTTTTGGATTTCAGACAACACAGGCGTTGGGCAAAGGAGCTCATCGAGACTCGAATGACTACTCAGCTTGAGACTCACTCTCGTAACCTTCGCACAGCTAGAAGCAGCTGATCAACGCCTTTTTCAGGAGGTGGCTGATCGCACCAGAGACGGTGTGCAAGCAGGCCCACTGGGGAGGCCACTTGATGATGTCTTCGAAGAGGTGTGCAATCTTCCTGAGGTTCCCCATCTCATGCGAATGGCAGATGTGCACGTGGCACGTGTGACTCCACGTCTGCGCTGTTCCTAAGTGCGGAATGGTGCACCCTGCCTTGGATTGCCCCTATTATGCGGCACTCAAGAAAGGTGGCTCGTGACTAGGCCTGGTCATGGTAGCGTGGCAGAGAAGCTAATATAGGGGCCTAAATAATTACCAATACTGTAGTGGGAGTTCCTTATTATAATTATAGTATAACATACTCCCAAACCCTATTTTAAATTAAGGTCCCTAGTTACACACGAAACCTGAGATCCAGCCCGAAGAGGGCCTGTCTCGGGTAGCAGAGGCGAAGGGCCCTGCAATGAAACGCAAGTTATCTTCGGCTGAGGAGTCGGACTCGAGTTGAGGGTTTAGGGTTTGGGGTTTCCTTTAAGGGTTGCTTGTAAGGGTTCAAGAGAGGGTCTTTTAAGGATTGCCTTAGAACTTTAAAGTCGTCCTTTACGCGTTGTTGTAAGGGTTCGTGTACTTGGAGAATCATGGGTAGTTATATATAGGTGGGGTGATAAGTCTCCTAATATGGGTTGCAATTATAGTTACTCTACTTGTAACCCCAAATATAACTACCCCTGAACCTCCAAGTAGGGGTTTCTGCACGGGCACCGATGAGGGTTTCCCTCTACGCTCTACTAGGCGTTCAGGGCGCTTTCTTTGGGGGTGTTATTTTGCACATACCGACAATACCAAGTGTACTGAGGGAGCCCCATGTCCCTTAAGATTGGAGGTAAATAATCCTTAACAGTGGAGTTTAGGGTTGAAAATAGAGGTATCCCCTCAACAAGCTTTACGCTGTGCTCCTGAAAGGTTAGAGGGCTCGTTGGGTAGGGTGGGGTCTTTCGAAGTCAGGATCTTTGCTGCACGAGTTTCCTAGACGCCCTTGCAAAGATCTAGAGAAGGTAACCCTAAATTTGGGAGCCTAATTCTACAACAAAAGACTACTATATCAGAACCCCCTTAAAGAATCTACCTTTTGGATCCTCCCAAGGGTCTGGGAAACTCCTTCAACATAGAGGAGTTACGTAGCTCGTGCTTGAAGCTATTGGGCCAACAAACCCAGCCCCAAGTCCGGAACTGCAAGCTGCCAGCCCAAACCCTCAACCCTAAACCTTACTTGGAGGGTCGGGGGACTTAGTAACACTTATAAGTACCATAACCCCAATTAGGGTCCCTTTTAGGGAACTTATAAGTCTACTTACTACCTACTTACTAAGTCCCCCGACCCTCCAAGTACGGTTTAGGAGGGTTCAGGGTTTCGGGTTTAGGGGTTCTGGTTTACCGTTTAAACCCTGCATCAACCACAATCAGACTCCAAGCCTGACCCAAAGCTCAAACTTCGAACCCCCAACAGTTGAATGCTCTGAATGTTTGGATGTCTAGTTGCAGCACACCCCTAGCAAGGTGTATACATAGTGTGTGTATAAAGCATTTCGGTATATACACGTTGTTTACATGGTTTTCATTATATATATATGTATATGTATGAGTACACATACATATGTGTATATATATATGGGCGGCGTAGTATCCCCCTGTATTTCTGCACTGCTGTACTATTGTGGAACCAGCAACTGGTTTTGAAACCCACCGAAAGCTTAAACCCTTGACATCCTTGCAGCTGGAGCAAAGCATATAAGCAATCGCATTCACATGTTTTGCAGTCCAACTCGCGTCCAACACAAAGTATGCAGCATCTAAGTCCCTATGGATGATCATGGATGTTTCTCACCCTGTTTGTTCCAGTACGTACCATCCCCCTACAAGTGCTACGATTACGATGTCGTTGAGTTCCTCACCAGCTTTGCAAAACTAGTTTGGAGACAAACCCGGGAAGTTCCAACAGCCCATGCTTTCAAGATGCTGACCTGCTGAAACCCGCCAAACGTTAAGAATTCTATGACAACCTCGTCGAATCCCTGTTACAATGTGCTAGAATACTTGCCTTGAAGCCGTCGATGCACTGTCGTATTTCATCTAT
This sequence comes from Symbiodinium sp. clade A Y106, assembly GCA_003297005.1. Taxonomy (NCBI): domain Eukaryota; class Dinophyceae; order Suessiales; family Symbiodiniaceae; genus Symbiodinium; species Symbiodinium sp. clade A. The sequence goes on along the minus strand of BGNK01000640.1, from coordinate 191,035 downwards.
GTGTGACTGTGTCTAAACCGCTGTACTTCCAATTTTCCCACAAATGCGCTTTGAACATTAGTCTGGTTCAGTCATTCCTTATGGCGAACTAGATTTTGGGGCTAAAAGTTTTGCATGTTCGTACTGTAATGCCGCAATCCCATTAAAGCCTCTGTTTCTGGAAGCATTGCTACGGAGTTTTGGCTGCATATGGCTTTCAACAACATATCCCTGTGCCTCTATGTGGTTGCTTTTAAACGCTGGTATATCCGGCATGTTTGGGTGTTGCATTCCTTAATTCTGTAGAATGACTGCTGCAAGCTAAAACTGAAAACTTGCATACTACAAGTTTAACCAACGAACGTTGTATAGTGTTTCTCTTGGGGGGACCACATGAAGTGTCGCTTCTTAGGCTTGGCACTGTTTCTATATGCCGAGTGATGAAACCTTTGCTGTTTGTATTAGCATACCTTGACCATCTCATAGAGCCGACTGAAAACCATAAGGCCTCATCCAGCTTGTTCGAATTTATGTTTGTGTTCTTGTGAATATCTACTGAAGCCCGAATAGAAGCCATTGTCCCAGTCCAGAACGTGATTCGTCGTGATAGAAAAAGTGGTAAACACACACCGAATCACTCCTCGAAAGAGGGTTCACCCCATGTAGTTGGAAATAGCGTTGCTAGGAATTTGCTACGTACCGAGCGAGGAAACCTAACAGTTTGTAAGCTGCACATTTTGTTCCGCTCACCACACATATTCTTATCAGTTTTGTCTCATCGAAATCCTGCTTCCTTGGAATGATGTTTGAACATAACGTTGCAATCAGTGCGTCTATGTACAAAGTGATGAAGCCTGACCATGCTGTAAACTGCAGAATACTGTCTCTCCTTACAATGACGTCTTATCAGTCGCAACAACACTTACTGACCTACTGTAAACCCCAATAGAAGGTGACATGTAAGCGGTTGTTGGCTACATATGTATACAGATTGGGTTTGTTTCTTATAAACCCGTTGTACTGACCATTATGAAAAGTTCGCTGTATGGCCTTTCCGATAAAGTCGCGGGAATATGCATACGGTGCCGGGAGTTATGTTTGTTACAAAGCACTGCATCATGCCACAAAAAATCGAATAAGTGCCGAATACCTCGGAACATCTATTCTTCTAGTCCTTGCTTAACTTCACTGCGGCTACATTCCTCCTGAAACACCGAAACTCGCAAACGTTTGGATGCAGGTGTTGATGAAGTAGCGATGAAACAGATTTGCTTCGTAAGGTTTATTGTGTACCGAGACAATGAAGGCACCCCCAAGTTTGCAAACCACAACCTTGGTTTATAAGCCCCCCGGTCCGGTGTTTCGATACGGTGTACCAATATTACAGGTAGGGTCCGAAACCAAGAAACCAACAGACAATCTTAAACAATTCACAGGTACCCAAACCACCCCTCATTTTACCAATATATTTTTTCACCACTTGGGCTATAAAGCACGGAAGACTTAAACCATTAAACCAATAAGCCAGTCCATTTGGTCAATGGGGCACGGTCTTCAAACTCTGAACGTATTCTCTGGCCTGGTTATAACCTGTGTTGCTGGTTATAACCAGGACTGCCGCGTAGTAGGCAGCCCTTAGCTAAACCATTAAACCATCAAACCAATCCATTTGGCCTATAGGGCATGGGAGACCCCAACCATTAAACCATGAAGCCAATCCATTTGGCCTACAAGGCACAGGAGGCCTAAACCAATAAACCAATCCTTTTGGCCTCTGTATTGGTATGTTAGGCTCATTGGGGGCAATTATTGGTTTAATGGTTTAGGGGTTCAGGGATGGGTCTAGGTTCACTAGGGGGAAAAGCATTGGTTTAATGGTTTATTGGTTTAGTGGCATGGGTATGGGGCAAATTGATTGGTTTAATGGTAAACCCTAAACCCTAAACCCTTTAGTGGTTCGGGGCAAAGGGATTGGATTAATGGTTTTTTGGTTTGGTGGTTTAGGTGCCCTATTGGTTATAACCAGACAGAAAGGTTATAACCACGTAAAGAAGAAGAAAATGTTACTAATTTATTGTGTCCAATCTCAACAGACAAAATGCAGGGGGGTATATAACATTACCCATACATATATATATATATATATGTATATATACATACATATGTATAAATGTGTATATAGCAGGGCATCCCCTAGCAGGACCCTCAAAAGATGGCATTCGATCCCCAAATCACATATGTCAATCCAGAGCCTGGACGAAACCCTTACCCTGCAGAAGCTGTATGTAAGCCATCCCAATACCCCTCCATTGAAGGAAAATACCTCTAGCCATGTATAAAGGACCCTATAATTCCGTAGCAGAGCCCATAAACCCACCATGAAACTCAAAAAGTATCCTAAACCCCCATAAGTTGAGGCTTATTCCTTAATTCAGGAGCCCCCCTTGGGCTCTCTGCGCCCTGCTTTGAAGCCAGGAGAGGGTGCCCGGTTCCCACTTGACCCAGGCCGGGTCGCTAACTTCCAAACCTCATGGGCTCCTTTCATAGGTAGTCCTAGTAGTAGAGTAGGTAGCGTTTAACCTTTTGGGGTAGTATCATCCCTATATAATCCTTATGTTATGAAAAAGGTTAACCTTTGGTTCCCCATGATACCCGACAAGTAGGTAGTTGTAAGGGTTTAGGACTTAGCGGTTTAGGGGCTTAGGGTTCAAGGGTTTAAGTTTTAGGGTCTTAGGGGCTTAGGGTTCAAGGGTTTGAATTTTAGGGTCTACTTGGAGGTTCATGGGTGGTGATATGTGGGGTTATAAGTCCTTATTATGGGCATACTTGCAACGTAACGTCTACTTTAACTGGGGCATCTTCAGAAACTGGGATCCCTCATATTGAGTATCCTTTTAAGTCAAGGATCCTGTTGTTCGGGGTCGTATACTTAGGCCTGAAGCTCCAAAATCCTGACTCCTACTTCGAGGTTCATGGGTGGTTATATGTGGGGTTATATGTAGGGTAACTACAACTGTAGCTCATGTTAGAGTTCATATTAGGGGACTTATAACCCCACGTATAACTACCCCTGAACCTCCAAGTAGACGTCCTGTTGAAGAGCTGAGGCACGTGTGTTTCTGCTCTGTGGGAAAGAACCCTTCAGAACCCTTTAGACCCCTCTCGACAACCTCTTGTAAAGCCCTCCGTTGGTCTTCCTTCAAGCAGCTTCTTGGTGCTTCGCCTCAAGTCAGATTTTCCCCTCCGCACGTGATTCGAAGGACAAAAGCAGGCAGAAGACCTGGTGTCCTCAGTTGGTGATTTCGAAGCCATGTTGGCATCGTGGGTTTTCCTTGGGCTCGCTGTGCCGGCAGCGGCGCAGGTGAACCGATCGTCTCACTTTCTGAGCAAGCAGAAGGTGGACGTGATCTCCGAGGGCCAACGATGTGGTGGACTCGATCTACCAGAGACCCTGGGTTTATTTACGATGCCATAAGTGTACGGAAGCATCTTTTCTACTACATGTCCTTAGTATGGTGAGTGGAGTTACGTTCCTGAATTCCTGAACAAAGAACCAAGGAATGCGGGATGCAAGGAAGTGGTGGAGTGGGCGGCCGGTGGGGGCAAGTGGGACAGCGCAGCAGGCGGCTGGTACAAAGGCATGCCGACGATCACCGGCGTCAGTCACATAGTTCTCTAGCATCGAGCTTTTCGTTTGTTTCGGGCTCTTCATCAAAATTGCAAGTTAGGATCATTCACTCCGCTGGTTGTTGTGGAAGTAAGGTCATGAGCAGGGCAATTTGCAGGATTTCCAGCGGCTCTACTACTGCTCACCGCCAGGGGACTCCTTCTGCGGCCTGCCGCCCTGCACGGGCTGCAGCAATCCGCCTTGCAGCGACTGTTTCGCAGGCAACCAGCTTTACGCTAGCCATCGCCCTGGCTGCGATGGGAACGACAAAGGTGTTGGATGCGTTCCCCCCAAGACCGCCTTGGGCTACAAGGGTCAGCACTGGCCAACCACGGTAATCCATGGCACCCAAGAGATGCACATCTTTGCCATCGGTGACTGGGGTGGCATGGACGGTTCCCTGGACCCACCCGAGGGCCGGAAGACCATCGTCGCTTACGATTGGGGGCGCCGGCCAGGGCCCAGCGTCTTTCCCAGGAGTCGCTGGTATACTATAATTAGAATTTACTATACTAATGTATAATAGATAGTAAATAATATAATGGTATATAATATATAACATATAGTTTACAAAAGATAATATATGGTTTCTAATATACAATACATATCAGATGGTATATAATTTATATAATATATACTATTCCCAGGAGTCGGTGGAACAAGAAGCACACTGTGCAGTTCTGCGACCACAAGCAGCTTGTGGAGTGCTTCAATACCAAAGGCCAGGCGCCTTGCACACCAGAGTCTGGGCTCTTCTCAAGATTTTAATTATAGTAAACAGTATGGTTTTCTTATTATGGTGACTTAAATCATCACTTTCAACATTCTTAAATTAATAATTAAACCCTATGCCCTAAACCCTAAGTCCTTTAACGAGAACCCAGGAGTGTGGCTACGTCGCAGGCGTAGACGACCAGCCACAGCTGCTTGTGGCCAACGCCTTTAAAGCCCGTGCTGCGCTCGTTGACCCACAATATATCCTCAACGTTGCTGGGTTCTTGTTAAGGGGTTTAATTTAAGTTACCATAATAAGGAAGCCATAGTATTTACTATAGATCCCTATTATGGTATCTTTAATTAAACTCCTAAACCCTAAACCCTAAACCCTATAGATCCCTATTATGGTATCTTTCATTAAACTCCTTAAGAAGAGCCCCAGGTCGGGGACAACTTTTACTGGGGCGGCATCGAGAAGACATGTGGGAGTCCGATGGATCAGATCTCGTACCCGACGAAGCACCAGTTCGATCAGATTTTCGAAGGTGTGTATCAAGGGGCGGGCCTTACCAACAAGCCCTGGTTTAGTGTTTTGGGCAACCATGACTGGGGAGGATTCAAGTTCGACAACGGCTGGGATCAGCAGATCTCCTACACCTGGGCTAGCAACCGATGGGTCATGCCAGCTCCCTACTACAAGACCTCCGTTGTCTACGCGGACCAGGACTTCGATGTGGATTACTTCTTCCTTGACTCCAACTTCATCGATGCCATGCCGCCCGAGGAGGACCCCAACCACAACATGTGCAGTCGAAAGAACAACAAGCCCTCTGCCTCTTGCGCCGCGGCGGATGGCCCCGAGTCAGTTGACGCCTGCCCTGGCTGGTTCGCCTCGCTTTGGGCGGAGCAGAAGCTAGGTAGCGATTTGGGATCTTCTTTGAACTTCCCTTATGGTTATATGTAGAGCTCGAATCTTAAGTACCTATGGGACAATTTGTAAATACCGTTATTGTTGAAATATAGAGCCCCAATTATATATGACTTTGGAGATTGTTGACATCGACACCTAGGAAGCCATGGGTCACGAAGCTCATGGGACAGAGCAAGGCCAGCTGGCAGGTTGTGGTGACCCACTTCCCTTGCGGACATGAGCAGGACTTCTACAAGTCCTTGCGTGATTTGGGGATGGATCTGCTTGTGACCGGACACCGACATGACCAGGAGCTGTGGCTTCCGGATGACTATGCCAAGAACCACATGGGCGTAACGTGCATCGTGACGGGCGGTGGCGGTGGCATCACATCCGAGGCCACTCCGAATCCAGAGGAGACGGAGGACTGGTACGGCGAGGGGCAGTATGGCTTCTATGACCTCACCATCAGCAAGTCGGAGATTTTGATCGAATCCATTAATTATGATGGTGATGTGCTGTTGACGCACACGGTGCACCCATCGCGCTGATGTAAAGCTTTCTGCAAGTTTTGCTCCAATGGGAGCGGGGACCCGCTGTGGACGCAGAAGCCTTCACTGGGCGAGCTCCCTTCCTCTTTTGGCCCGCATACTGCGGGTGCATTCATTCCCTGTCTAGCCAGGTAAGGAGGACAGGCTGTGCTCGTCTTCTCTGCCTGTAAGGCCTTGATTTAAACTGCCGAAAGGATTAGCTCTAAATATATGCGTGCTTCAGGCAGGCTCAGCTCCCGTGTGGTCGGCGTTGGACGTTGTTCTTTGGTTGTTGAGGCTGTGAGAATGGGACCCGAACATCGTGGCACTATTGCTATTGCAATACGTTTGTGGCCACCTGAGGCAGAACATGTACTAACCCTGTGACCGTCGCCCAGTCCGTCATGAACCCGAATGCTGGGGTAGCGTAATCCTCGTACAATCCGGAATTCAGATACCCCAGGAAACTGGAGAACTACTTGCAGGCTATGGCGCTGAATCCCCTCACAGGCCTACAGCCAGCCTCCCCAAAATGTTCGAAACCTCACGCCCTCCTACCCAAAGCCTCCAAAACCCCTTAAGAAAGGAATATACCTTAAATCATATAAGGGATCCTATTATAATTTAAGGTATATTCCTTAATTAAGGGGTTTTGGAGGCTGTGGGTACCTACACCCTAAACCTTAAATCTTAAATCCTCCTCTGCACAATACTCAAAGCTTCACGCAGACCACTGCCAGGATGCAAAAGTAGATCCCATGAAAGGGGGGGAGGGGGGGCTGCTCCTACAAAGTTACTACAAAGTACCGTGTAGTAGTATAGGTTCCCAAATCAAATCTAAAATAGTTGCGAACCCTACACCCCAGAACCCCAAATCTATCTACATCCCTTACTGTATGAACCCTAAACCCTAAATCCTCCCCTCCATTCCACAAACCTGGCGGGCAATGCCAGGTTCCCTGGTCGGAGGATGCCCTGGGCATGGGGCCGCGGCCCTGGATTCCAGGAGACCTCATCAAACGGATACTACAGGGGGGACCTCTATGAATTCTTGTCTACAGCATACTCAGTATACTTTCATAGGGTTCCTTCAACCCTAACCCCTAAACCCAGTATATTCAGTGACCCATAAGACTGTAGCCGCGAGAACTAAACCCTCTGTTGCTGCACTGAACTCGAAAACCCCTGAAGCTTTGAACCACTAAACTCCAAAACTTGGAAACCGTAAACTCCTGACTCCAAAAATCCTTTATTAAGGAATATTCCATACATTATACCTGGAACCCTAGTATGATTTAAGGGATATAGCTTAAAATAAGGGTATTCGGAGGCTCTAGATATTACAAGGGGTTCTATAAGGGCCACTAGACGGTTCTGAGGCTTACTATGCTTGGAGGGTCGGGGGACTTAGTAACTGGCTATTTTAAGGACTTATAAGTACCATAACCCCAATTAGAGTCCCTTTTAGGGTACTTATAAGTCTACTTACTTCCCACTTACTAAGTCCCCTAAAGACCCTCCAAGTAGAGGTTACTATAACGGTCCATAAGGGCTCCAAGAAGGGTTCAAAAAGGGTTCCTTAAACCCTAACCCTGTCCCTGCTTGGAGGTTCCTTCAAAGGCCCCTTTAAAGGGATCTATAGGGATTCTATAAGGGTATAGGGTTTAGGGACTATTTGGAGGTTCACGGGTAGTTACAAGTGGGGTTATAAGTAGGGTAACTATAATTATAACCCATATTAGGAGACTTATAACCCACTTATGCCTACCTATGAACCTCCAAGTGCTCGCCCGAGGTTGACGGAAGATTCGCTCAGGATGGGCTCCCCGCCACGAACGCTCGCATCGACAGCGCGGCGGGCTTAGGGATTGGGGCTTTCAGGGTTCCTTTGGGGGTTCCTGTCGGGGGAGTTCTAGGGGTTTAGGAAGTTTAGGAGTTTAAGGTTTAAGGGTCAAGGGTTTTGGGGTTTTGGGCTCTAAAGGTTAGGGCTTTGTCGTGCGCGGAATGTCGGCGCACCTATGATTGGAACACGGTTTTGTGGGGCTTCGCGGGGTTCTTTGCCTTGAAAACTAGAATACAAGAGGGGGATCTCATTAATGGCTATTCATTCCTTCCTTTGTTTTCAGCTCCTGTCCGGATTTGCCGGCGGAGATTTCTCTAAACCCGTATGTAGAGGCCCGACATATTACATGTTTTCACGGAGGGGGGTTGATTAACCGCCAACAGCCTGAACCTGCAGTTCAGATGCAGGCAGGGTGAAGAACTTGAAGGACAGGATTGCACGGACTCGGGTTTCTACCCCGAGACCCGCTCTTCATTTAGCCCTGTCACGCCCAGGCAGACACCTTTGCTGGAGAACGACACCAATGCGGAGCGCTTCAGGCCGTGCCTATGCCAAAATGAAACCCTAGCTCAAGCCGGAGCCCTAGATCCCAAGCCCTTAGGCCTAATCTCTACTTCGGTTAGAAGTAATTAGGGTTATCATCGGGGTAGTTCCACATAGAGTACTTAAAACTCTACTTATAACCTACTTACTAAGTCCCCTGGGCATCTAAGTATCAGCTCCAAACCCTGCACCTTAAGCCCTCATCCGGCAATGCTCCGGAACCAGCTCCCCAACTCCTGGGTACGAGTCTGACTCCCGGAGCAATGGCAGGTGAGTGAGCGACTGTTGCATGCGCTAGTGGTGGTGGTTAGTCGTCGTGGTCGTAGTCCTAGTCGTCGTAGCAATCGTCGTAGTCGTCGTAGTCGTCGCCGTAGCAGTAGTAGTAGCAGTAGCGTCAGTGCAGTTGTCGTGTTTATCACGATTTTTTTTTCAACAATGCGAGGCGGCTCTGCCTGCTCAATGATGCTGTCCTTTACGAGGATGACTTACTGCAGGTGCGCTGCTGTCCTATGAATTACCGTGGGTTGGGGGATCAAGGGCCCACTGCCGAAAACCCCTAGTTTCCTGCAAGGTGTAGGCTTTCTTGCGCTGTTGGAAGCCTTAGTAGCTGAGTGGATACACTTTACACTTTTTGGGATGATGTTACCCACTACAAAACTGAAAGTGTACACTTTTTGGGGCTTATGAACTCAGCAACTAAGAAGCCTGTCCGACATGGTTTGAGTTTCAGGATGTGGGGCGATGTAGAATTTGCTACGTACCTTCAAAAGGGTAAGTATGCCGATTATTTCGATGTCCCGTGGCTATCCCCATCTGTCTCTACTGCGCCGTAAATCTCCCAGTCTTACGATCGCTGCCCGTAGGCTAAGCCCCGAGCCTTCATTTTGCTAAATCCAGAAACCTAACCCCGCAATAAACAATCAAGAAAAGTAGAACCCACACCCTATAAACCCTAAGCCGCAAATCCGAAGCCCCAAACCCTGAACTCGAAAGCCGCAAGCCCTCAACTAAATCGTTAACCCTAAACCATCCTAAACCCTAAACCCTAAACCTCTAAACCCTTATTAAATCCCTAGACCATAAAGCCTAAACCCCTTAACCCTAAACCATCCTAAACCCCAAAGTTTGTAGGTTGGCATCAAAGCCGAGTACACTGGCCTCGAAGGCTTCCGGCTTTCAGGGGTTTTGGGGCTTTCGGGGAGGAACCCAGAGCCTCCAAAACCCCTTAATTAAGGAATATACCTTAAATCATGTAATAAGGGATCCTATTATAATTTAAGGTGTATTCCTTAATTAAGGGGTTTTGGAGGCTCTGGGGAGGACATCAATGCTGTCCTGGGGTTTCGGGTGTTGGACTTGATGTTGAGGGTCACATGGTCGAGGAAGCTTGTCTTCGGCCTCAGGATGTCCGCTGTGCCATTCTTGGATGCAGTGAATGTTTTCTGGGTTCCATGAGTAGTACCTTTTGCACTTTGTAGTTTGGGGTCTCCTTAGTAAACTGAATACAAGGAAAAGGGGATTTTTTCGTTCTGCGCTCTTGGCCCTACACCCTTCATGCTAAAGCTATTTCCACTGGATTATGAGTCAGCTGGTGTGTTTGAAGCCTTGGAAAAAGCAGCAAAGCCTATATTGCAGGCCTCCGAATACTCATGCCTGCTGAAGTCGGTGAAGCACATGTTGCTGCAGCGAGCTAAGTTGCTGGCTCAAGTGCAGTCTGGCAAAGCTGTGCCTTCCGTAGACGCATCCGCGTGGGATGGACGAATTGAAAATCACTGTCAACACAATAGTGTCGGTGGAGAAGCGATTCGACCGTCAGAAGGGCGGCCGTCGACGGCAAAGCTGTGTACGAAATTGATGGGTCATTATGCTTCGGCGATGGATTCGCCCGGACTCCATACACTTGGGCAGCCGAACGAGCATTGGACGATACGGTTGAAGCCTTGGTGGCTCTGATGCCGGGCGGCCCAAGTGCTGATTGCTGTCGGGTTAGCGGAGTTTAAGCGCTGTCTCCTAGACAGGCTAGACGGATTTTAGCACAGTTGGCTAAGGGGAAGTTTGTGCCTGTGAGGGTTCTTGATCTCTGAGCGTCCCGGGGTTATGGTTTAGGGTCTTAGGGCAGGGCTAGGGGGGTTAGGCTTTAATGTTCTTTGTTGTCTTTATGAGAATCAAACTCCGAGGACTAGGTTTATTCAGGTTCTGAGGCCGCTTAAGTAGGAGGGTTTGGGATTGTTTCCTTCAGGATTCCATTAGCGTTAAACCTCGACGAGGGTAGTTTGGGCTATGGCTTCTGCTTATGGATTTCTAAACGCGCCCGCTGCTGACCTTCTAAGGCGGGGAGGGCTTAGACTTTCGACTTCATCTACTTGGAGGTTCATGGGTAGTTATAAGTGGTGTTATAAGTCCCCTAATATGAGTTCTACCTAAGATTACAGCTGATGACTACCCATGAACCTCCAAGTACCGTTCTTCTGACGCCTGGCTTTCGAGAAACGCCCTACATTGAAAGTAGCACAAACCCAACATCCCGGTGGATGCTCTGGAGATGGCCTATCTCCCAAACACTGAACCCTAAACCACAGTGATGGGGCTTGCGCATGTTTCTGTAATTAGGGGCCTTAACAATTACCTGTACTATGTTGGGGGCTCATTATTTATATAGTTATAGTATGATTGGCCGCAAAACCCTATTCTAATTAGTAAGGCCCCGAAATTAATTAGGGGGTGCAGGTTTGCATGGGTATCCCCTTAATCCTGAAGCCTGCTTGAGACCCATTAAGCTTCAACTAAACCCGACGGCCTCAGCTGAGCCCTGAACCCTACAACCCTGAACTTTGGGTTTAGGGTTTATAGCCCACTTATAACTAGCCATGAACCTCCAAGTAAACCCTGAACCCTAAACCCTTATAGAATCCCTATAGATCCCTTTAAAGGGACCCTTAAAGGAACCCTTATAACTACCCTACTTACCCTACACCCTCGCTTGAAAATGTCGACCTTCCCTGGCCCCCCAGGGCAGATAGCAGTGTTCTTCGGCAACAAAGGCCGGGCCCCGCGAGAGAGCATTACCGAAATAGTGGGGTTAGGCTTTCAGATGGGACTGCCATGGGCCCTGCGTTTTTGCAGTCTAGCTATTTTACATAGAGTATGATAATCTCTAGGCTTTGGGGGGGCGGGGGGGCGGGGGGTAGGGCTTAGGGGTTTAGGCGTTTAGGGGGGTTAGGGTTTAGGGGCTTAGGGTTATAGGGCTTCAGGGTTTAGGGGTTTAGGGTTTTGGGGGTTAGGGTTTACGGGTTGTTTAGGGTTTTAGGGTTAAGGGGTTTAGGGTTGAGGGGTTTAGGGTTTTTGGGGTTTAGGATTTAGGGCTTTAGGCGTAGGAGGTTAGGGTTTAGGGTTCATAGAAGCCGGCAAAGAGCCAATACTATTCCTTAACCCCAGCGGCATGGCTACAAATTCCTTACGCATAAACCCTAGCCCTACACCCTAAACTTGCCCTGAAAACCTACATTGACCATGGCGGCAAGCAATGACTTCCATTTAATCATTTCATCATGGGAGCCATGCAGCGCACCATTCAGAGGGATTAACTTAGTAGCTGAGTAGGTAATGTAAGGATTTATATATGGGTGGTTGTCAAAATTATGGTCCTCTTTTGGGCCCCTATTATAATACGGCACCTATTATTTAGGGTGCCCAAAAAGGGACCTTAATTTTGACAACCCCCCATATATTTCTTTCAGAATTGAAAAGATTATAACCTTTTTGGGCTGGGACAGTCAGCCCCTGAGTCAACCCAGAGCCTCCAAAACTCCTTAATTAAGGAATATACCTTAAATTATAATAGGACCCCTTATATGATTTAAGGTATATTCCTTAATTAAGGGGCTTTGGAGGCTCTGGGAATAACCAGCCTTACATCGAGGCTGCAAAGCCCGAAGCCTTGAAAGTCGAGAGCCCCAAACCCGAAGACCTAAAAGGCACCGAGGCCATGAACCTGTTGAGAGCTTAGATGACTTTACACTTTTAGCCTAAGAGTTTTAGGTCTTGTATGTTGGGTCTATCTCAGGAAGTTTGCTGTGTTGAAGAAGAGAGAACAGCGTCCGACACTGGAATCCAGGCTTCTTTAGCCGAACGCTGTGATGCACAGGTCACGCATCGCTGCACACTTTCACGGCGCAGTACTTCGTTCGGGAGGCGATACTCTTTGTGAATGCCCTAAACCCTACAGCCTAAACCATAAAGTGGAGTTTCTCAGCAACAGAATAGCTGCATCCAAGATTTGAGGCAACCCGTACATTAGCACAGGAGCCCTAATTCCTCTGGTCACGCAGCCCGATACTGCAAGGCCACAAAACCCATAATATGCAGTGGCGTGGGCTGGCCTCAGACGCAAAGAACTCGGTGACCTCTTGGAGGGTCGAGTGATCTAAGCGCCCGTTGGCAGCTGTGGAAAGATGGTGAAGCATAGCAGTGCGGCGGCGCGGGCAATTTCGCCACGCATATACCAACCGCACTGCATTGGTGAAAATCCGGCCCGGGTCCAAAACTCTGCTGCCGACTTGTCAAAGGGCGTCAATGCCAAGAAGGCAGCCCCAATTTTGTGGATCACCTCCAAGGCGTGAAACAAAAACGAGGTGCCGCCACCTTGGCGCTCAAGGCAATCGAGGGCGGACACCCACACTCCATGACAGGCATGCTTATACGTGCCACCTCCACTCACCACCTCACCCGTTTTCTGGCGACAGCAATCTCGCCGGGCTCGAGTCTACCCCATCTTCGGGGTGTCTCCCTCCTTAACACCCTCGAGGCACGTCTACTACCCTAACCTCCTACCCTAACCTCTGCATTAAAGGAACTCCCTAAGCTTTAAAGCCTAGAAGTTCTGGGGAATATGCAACACTTGGGCAACGTCGGTTTAGGGTTTAGGGAATTGAAAGTGTACCTTCTCGAACTGGCAAGCTGAACTGATGGCATTCAGTTGATCCGGGCTTCAGGGTGTTTCGGGCTGAAGGGTTGGGGTGGTTTTGAGGGCCAAAATGGGAGTTTCCGAAAATTAGGGGGTACCTTATTTTGAGGTCCTTATAATAAAGATCCTACTATCTAGAGTACTAGATTAGGGTCCCCTGTTTTCGGAAACTTCCAAATGCTTCCTAAACCCTATAAAACTTTCTGGGGTTTCGGGTGGACAGCCGAAGGTTCACACTTTTAAACACCTTAACGTCGAACTCTGAAGCGGAACAGCTGACCCTAATCAAGCTCTGATCCCTAGATCCCTACTTGGGACTTAGAAACTCGGGTTACAAACACTGCAATTGTAATGTAAGTTACTTTTCACCCCAATAACGGCACGTACAACCCTACTAAGTCCCATGATGCTCCAAGTACCCGACAACAACACGTTTACACGGTTATCCTTTTTGGGTTCCGTCTTGATTGCCATCAGGGTAAAACCTAAGGCACGCAAGAGCACCTGACACCCCGAACCGTAATATGGGGGCCTTCATAATCAGAAAAGAGTTTTGGGCCACATTACACTATATTTTTTATAAGGAACTCCCAACATACTATAGGTAAAAATTTTTAAGGCCCCTGTATGGGACCCGAAGTCCTACGCCAAGCCCAAGCCCGTGACAGAACCCCCAAGCCATGAACCGCAAGGGTTTAGGGTTTAGGGGTCACCTTAACCCGGAATAACCTACCTTTTTAAGGACTCATATAAGGAAATCATAATAAGGAACCCCAAAAAGGTAGGTTCTTTAGGGTTAAGGCAGGGTTCAGGAGGCCGCAGGCCAGAAGCTCCAAACAACCCTCAGCCCTCATAGGATTAGGGTTTAGGGTTTAGGGTTCTAAGGTTTTAGGGTTTAGGGATTAGGGTTCTAAGGATTTAGGGCTTAGGGTTTAGGGTTCTAAGGTTTTAGGTTTTAGGGATTAGGGTTTAAGGATTTAGGGTTTACGAAACGATGATAAGCTCGCTAATCACACACACACACACATGAACAGGCGATACTGAGCAAGCCGTTGAACCCTTCAAGGAACCCTGAAGCCTAAACCCTGCAATACCATAAACCTAGTAGTAGAGTAGGCAACCTTTAACCTTTTGGGGTAGTATAATCCCTATATAATCCTTATATTATGAAAAAGGTCAACCTTTGGTTCCCCATGATACCCGACAGGTAGGCCAATGTTCCCGTTTTAAATGAGAGTTTCCGAAAATTAGGGATACTTAAGGGTTCCTTTCAAGGGTTACTACAAGTACTTGGAGGGTCGGGGGACTTAGTAACTGGTTCTTTTAGGGACTTATTAGTACCATAACCCCAATTAGGGTCCCTTTTAGGGTACATATAAGTCTACATACTACCTACTTACTAAGTCCCCCGACCCCCCAAGTAGAGGAACCGAAGCCTTGAGGGAAGCTTTCAAGGAAGTTGTCCTCGGTCGATACAAACACCCAGAGCCTCCAATATACCCCTTAATTAAGGAATATATACCCTATAGATAATAATAGGATCCCTTATATGATTTAAGGTATATTCCTTAATTAAGGGGTTTTGGAGGCTCTGGGTACTTCCGTGATGTTGTGTCGATGGTACTGCGCTCATTGAGGCTCTTGCGGTTCGTTCGGTTCTCCCACCCACACCCGCCCCTCCTCCCACGTGGGAGTTTCCGAAAATTAGGGGTGCCTTATTTTGGTGTCCTTTTAAAAAGGATCCTACTATTTAGGGTACTATATCAGGGTCCCCCTATTCTCGGAAACTCCCACCTCCCGCATCCTCCCGCCTCCCACATCCTCCAACCTCCGGAGGTGGGAGGCGGGGTGGGAGGCGCGGGGATGTGGGAGGTGATTCGGATAAGGAGGCAGCGAGGTGGGCGATATTCTTCGGTATGGAAGGTTCGATCGGTTCGATACATGGCTGCAGAATTAGCGAAACAAACGGTTCGGTGAGCCATACACGGCGGTATGCGAGAATAGAAGAATGCTGAAGCAGCCCTGTTAAAGGAACCCTATAGATCCCTTAAAGGTACCCTTAAAAGAACCCCTAATACTGATCCCTTTTCGGAACCCTTAAAGGAAACCTTGCCCCTCAAGCCCACACCCCTAAACCCTTTACCCCTAAACCCTAAATAACCCTGCCTACTTAAACCCTAAACCCTATAATACCCTATGAAACCCTTAGAGGAGCCCCACTTAGAGCTACCGTTGATGACATAAATCCTGCATTACCCATAATATGGAATATACCATAATTCCCATAGTTTAGGGTCCTTAAAGTGATGCAAGATTTACATCATCAACAGTATGGAACCCTTAAAGGAGTCCCACTTAGAACCACCACTGCCCATGGACCTTCAACCCGAAACCCAATACAGCCCTTAAAGGAGCCCTACTTATAATATCGGGGCCTAAATAACTACCTACACCATTTTGGTGGGTTCCTTTTATAGTTATACTATAATATACCCCCAAACCCTATTCTAATTATTCAGGCCCCTACTTGTACCTAATGTAGGAACCTGATTAAGAAACCCTGGGCCTATAACCCCAAAATGGTAGGATTCATATAAGGAACCCTAATAAAAGCCCAAGGTTTCCTCATCAGGTTCCTACATTATTACAGTACCCTTCTAGATCCCTTATAGTAACCCTTATAGACCCCTTTAAAGGAACCCTAGGGTTCCTACATTACCCAGGGACCTCCCAGCCCAAGTGAGGAGCAGGCTCTTCGCCTCGTGGCAGCGCCCCTGAGTCAGCAGCTCGAGGCGGACGAGCAGGTCGTGCCAGGGCCTCGAGGAGCTTTCAGGGCTTAGCTGGGTTCTGGAGTACCATACCCAGAGACTCCAAAACCCCTTAATTAAGGAATATACCTTAAATTAGAGTAGGATCTTTAAGGACCATTGTGAAATAGACGTCTATAACTTTTTCCCCCTGGTTACTTCAAAGTCCAGTTGAGAGCTTTAGGCGTAAGGGTTAAGGGCTGAGGGCTTCAACCGTAAAGTCCCAGCTCATGAAGCCACAAGACGATGTACTGTAGGGGCCTGAATCTTGTTCAATTGTGTTTTGGCGGCTTCTATACTGTACTATGATCCTGTCACCTGAAGGCATATTACCATGGCGAATGAATCTGGCCTCTGTATCGCTTGCGGTTTGGGCTTACAGGGTTGGGGGTTGGTTTCGATGGGGTTTGGAGTTGAGGGCTTGGTTTGGGGGGTCAGATTTGGGGGAAGGAACCCCTACAGAGCGTTTAAACGAACCCTTGTACAATCCTATCAAAACTTTATGCAAACACTTAACCTGGCCTCTGAGACCTTTTAACACGTACAAGCCCCATAAAACCCTATAGAACCCGAAAAGACTTGATAACAGCACTTATACCATGAACCCTAAGCCGCAATAAACCCCTAAACCTCCTAAACCCCCTAAACCCCTCAACCTCTAAACCCTAAACCCCCTAAACCCCTAAACCCCTAAACCTCTAATTCTAAACTCTAAACCCTAAACCCTAAACCCTAAACCCCTAAACCTCTAACCCCTAAACCTCTAAACCCTAAACCCTACACTCTAACCCCTAAACTCTAAACCCTAAACCCTAAACCCTAGATAAACACACCCCAAGGCAGCGAGTCACCGTGTCGCTTCGGGAGCCGTTCTCCGAGCCGCCCTGGTTGCGGCTGCAGTTCCTTCTGTGCGGGTCCCAGGGGGTTTAGGGTTTAGGGGTCTCGGGATTGTAAGTAATAAGTAGACCTATAAGGGAGTTTCGGAAAGTTAGGGGTACCTTATTTTGGGTCCTTTTAATAAGGATCCTACTATTTTGGGTGCCATATTAGGGTCCCTATTTTCGGAAACCCCCATAAGTACCCTAAAAGGGATCCTAATTAGATTTTATGGTCTCTATACCAGGTTCGACCCTCCAAGTAGGGCTTGCCTATAGGTTTCCTTTAAAGGGATCTGTAAGGGTTCTATAAGGGATCTATAGCAGTGGAACCAGGGTTTCGTGTTTAGGGTAATAGGGTTTAGGATTTCGGGTTTGGGGTCTAGGATTCGGGGTTTAGGGTTCCACGGTTTCGGGTTTTGGTTTTGAGGAGTACGAGACTTAGTAAGTAATGTTTTAAGTGCCGTCACTGGGGTACGAATACTAAGTATGTATAAGTATATTGACCTTGTTTATAACCCTATAGTTTCTAACTCCCATGGTCCTTTCAGCACGATTTAGGGCTGAGGGTTCTCACGGAAGGTTCCTATACTGGTTCCGGTAAGGCTGACTAGAAGCGTTCCCACCAGGGGCCTACGGTTTAGGGTTTCTGTGCACTCCGTCCCAGAAGGGACGTATGAGGCCAACCATGCCACCTTAATGCAGATTATATGGGGCACCTGTTTTCGATCCCTAAAGAGCCCTTGGGCACTGAGGGTCTCAGAATCGGGGAGGTATGTGATGTAAGCTTAGATGGTGCTGGTTGCCCTTGCTGGACTCTTGCTGCTCTTATTGCGGTTGTTCTTCCCTAAACCCTAAAACCCTAAACCCTAAACCCTAAAACCCTGAACCCTAAAACCCTGAACCCTAAACCCTAAAACGCTGAACCCTAAACCCTATAAACCCTAAACCCTAGAACCCTAAACCCTAAACCGTTCTTGTTCTTGCTAGTCTTTCTCTTGCGGTAGTCACTTCGGTGGCGATGCTACAAACCTGAACCCTACCCAGAGGCTCCATAGTAGTTCCTTTTTAGGATTACTTTATAGGATTCTATAAATGAACCCCCAAAAGGAACTCCAATTCAGCCCTTCAGCCCAAAGCTCGCAGAACTGAGGGTCCCTAATTGATCATATCGGTTTAGGGTTTAGGGTTTGGGGTTTAGGGTTTTGGGTTTGGGGTATGACTGGGCTTCGGAGTACCATACTTTAATACTTTTTTCAAAAGTTTATACTTTTTTCAAACTGGTCACTTAAAAGCCTAGTTGATCATAATATCCAATCCCTAAACTGTACACCCCAAGTCCTCAAGAGCTCGCCTCAAATGAGGCTTTCGAATCTGAGGAGCCCTTAACAAAAAAAACGAAACCCTGTTGAATCGAAGTTTTGGACCAACTCAACAGACAACAAGTACCATAAAATCTAATTAGGATCCCTTTTTGGGGTACTTACGGGGGTTTCCGAAAATAGGGACCCTAATAAGACCAAAGCGGAGCGGGGCGCAGAGAGCAAAGACATTCCGTCGATGCGCGCACCCGCGACATTTGGGAGTTTCCAAAAATTGGGGGTACCTTATTTTGGGGGTCCTTATAATAGGGATCCTACTATTTAGGGTACTATATTAGGGTCCCTTATTTTCGGAAACTCCCATTTAGCCAATCGGCAAAATACGTGACAGAAAACAGCTTCGGCCGCCCCATGCTGGGCTTTATCGCTTACGGGAGGCATCTCCCCTGCAGCATCTGGCGCATTAAAGCTTGCGAGGGCAAGGGCCCGGTGCCCAGAGCCTCCAAAACCCCTTAACTAAGGAATAGACCTTAAATTATAATCGGATCCCTTATATGATTTAGGGTATATTCCTTAATTCAGGGGTTTTGGAGGCTCTTGGTGGTGCATCCTCCACATCCGCAATTCCCGTGCCCTGACGGTAGGTGCGGACTTCAGGTCCTGGTCCGTTGCACAACGTCGTGCTGCGTGGAATACCGCGTACTATAGGGGCCTAAGAATTACCAACACTATTTTGGGGGTTCCTTATCATGGTTATAGTATAATGGGCCCCAAAACCCCATTCTAATTATTAAGGCCCCTATACTATGCGTACACTGAGGCATTAGTGCGCACAGCCTGCCTCCTTGGGAGGCTTCTGAAGCTGAGACCACTCAGCAGACGAAAAAGGCTCTAAAAAAAAGGAACCTATTGAATCCAAAAGCCCTACTTGGAGGTCCATGGGTATTTATACGTGAGGTGTTATAAGTTTTCTAAGATGGGTTGTAACTAGAGTTACCCTACTTACAATCGCACTTGTAACTACCCATGAACCTCCAAGGAGTGTCATCCAGTGTCATCCCAACAAAACAGATCCCTTGTACACAACAGGCTGTTGGGTTCTCTGCAAGTTCTTCTGAACAACCCCCTGTGTCCAGCTCTCCTTCTTCTGACGCCCTAAACGCTCCTATAGGAATCTACTTAACTTCTGGGAAGCCCCCGGCACGTGCTTTTGGATTTCGGGTGGAGGCCGGATGCAACGCCGAGGAGGCCAGGTCCATGCCCTCTTGCATTTTGGGCCGGCGACTCCACGTATTTATGTAAGTACGTATGTATGTATGTATGCATGTATGTATGTATGTTTATATGTACGTATATGTATGTATATGTATGTAATTATGTATGTAAGGAGGTATGTGTATGCATGTGTGTATGTATGTATGCATTTATGCATTTGTTCGTTCGGTTGTTGGCTTATGACTATTGTAGGGTACACCCCATCCACTGCTAGTAATCACAAGGGATAGTGATAGTCGTGTCGTTTACATGTCCGAATATTCCACTACGGCTGGGAGCGCAACCCACATGGTTTAGGAGATTCCTCAAGGCTGCGTGGATGCTGAAGCCGCTATAATCCCCAAACCTAGTAGTAGAGTAGGTAACCTTTAACCTTTTGGGGTAGTATAATCCCTATATACTCCTTATATTATGAAAAAGGTTAACCTTTGGTTCCCCATGGTACCCGACAAGTAGGCAAACCCTAGAGGCCCTAGACCTTAAACCCGGACTGGCAGGTTCAGGGACATTGGTTTCAGGGGTTAGGACATGTTTTTGTTGTAGCTTTTTTCTCGACTGGCCAGGATTTCGCACTTGAGGATGATGGCTTAGTACGGATATTTAGCTTTAGAGCGTAAGTTTATCCTGGCAATCAGGGGTCTAAAGCAGGGTTGGTTCACGGTGTCTGACTACTAATATTCAGACCCAAGGTCGTTTTCTTGGCATTTGGGCTGGTCAAGAGTTCCGGGCTTCGATTCTGAAACCCCGACAAAGGCGTCAGAAGTAGTGATCGTATTGCTCTGTTGTAGTTCGCAAAAAATGCGATTTTCCTAATCCAGACATGAACGGGTTTCTTACCATGGATATCCAACGGTCTGGAATGGGGTTTTAGGTGTTGACGGTTTTCGGGCTTTGGGCTGCAGGGATTTAAGGTGTAGTGTTTATGCTTTAGGGTACAGAAAACTGCAAAAGTAAAGTGGCCCGGGCGTAGGAATGCTCAGAGCAAGTTTGCATCTAGGTTACGGTAGACGGCAGTCGGGGAGTGCAGGAATCTCTAAACCCCCCATACCACAACATTCAGTCTTGAACCCCAAAAGCAGGATCCAGCTCAAGTTTCCGATCATCTTGCCCAAGTTTATGGTTGGGCGCTGAGTCACAGGATTTGTGGCTGGGCACTTAGAAGCAGGGTCTATAAATGTAGGTGTGGCTGCATTTACTTGTTGTGACCCGAACTAAGCCTCTGCTAACTCCCTTCTTGGACTCTCACCAACCTAATACTCAGCGCGTGTAATCCAGCTTGTATAAAGATGCAAAAACAGAGGCCTTAATAATTGCCTATACTGTTATAAGTATAGTTGAATGGGTCCTTTATTAAGGCTTCTATATTATTATGTATACACATGAGCACGGCTACCTCGAATTCTTGAATACTTACGCAAACCCTCAAAGCCTTGAAACCTCCAAGCACTGCGCCCTTGACCACTGCAAAAATCAAGTTCGAAATCCTCAACGACTTTTCATACATCCTGAACCCTAAACTCTGAAACCCTGAGACTCAAATTCTGACCGCCAAGAGAAGCTGGGATCCGAGCCTCGCTAAGCTCCAATCTCAGAGACTCCAAAACCCCTTAACTAAGGAATATACCTTAAAGAATCTCTGGGTTCCTATTATAGTTTAAGGGATTCTTTAATTAAGAGGTTAAGAGGTTTAATTAAGGAATGTACCTGAATTTATCTTAGGGTTCCTATTATAGTTTAAGGCATTCCTTAATTAAGAGATTAAGAGGTTTAATTAAGGAATGTACCTTATTTCATCTTAGGGTTTCTATTATAAGTTTAAGGTATTCCTTAATTAAGAGATCATGAGGTTTTGGAGTCTCTGGGATCGCCACACCGTACGCCCAAAACCCTAGCCACACCAAAGTGGGCACGCCTGAACCCTAAACCCTGTTCTCAAACCCTTTCTTAGTAGCCGAGTAGGTAACCTTTAACCTTTTGGGGTTTATATAATCCTACCATAATTGAAAGGTTAACCTTTTTTGGGCTAGGGTACTCAGCCCCTAAGCTATTTAAGATCCTAAAGCTCCAAGCCCTGAACCATAAACGCTAAACCCCAAGCCCTGTTCAAAATCCTAAAGCTCTTGAACCCCAACCCTAGACCCTAAACTCTTCTTCAGGAAAAGAGGGTTTAGGGTTTAGGGTTTACTTCAGTCCTGAAGAGCATAGTCGAAGCCAGAAAGTTGGAACATGGCTTTAGGAGGATTGGTGCTAAGATCCCTTATACTTTGCCTTAAGGGCATGAGGATAATGATGTTCCAACTTTCTGGCTTCTACTATACAACTTACAAGGCCAGCAGCAGCCAGGAAGATTGCGCCTTTCCGACCCAAACCCTGTCAACCTGCTATCGTTGATAATTACCATAAGGTTCCTTTAAGGGATCTACAAGGGATCTATAGGGGCTAGGGTTAAGGATATGGGCCTTAATTTGAGGTTTCCTTATTATAATTATAGTATATTGGGCCCCAAAACCAGATTCTACTTGTTAAAGGCCCCTATATTAAGGGATCAGAAAAATTAGAGTCCCTCCGCCAGTTTCACATCTTTAGGGTTAAGATTCGACTATTGTGGGTTCTGATTGCTAGAGGCATGTCGTTTGCTGATTCCCCCAACACTCATTTCCGAGCATCTGGGCTTAAGGTCAAGGTTCAAACCCCTAAGCTTTCACCGTTAAACCCGAAACCCTAAACCCATGCCTCCTTGTAGTTTTGATGTTTTGTGCACAACCGAATAGGGTAGGGAAGACGTATGCAGTTCGCACTGCACCCTTAAAAACCAAACCCAGAACCCTACAGCCCAAATCCTACATGAAGCCTGAGCTCTAATCTAGGCCCCGCTGTTGTGCAGCCAGGTGGGGAGAGACCTGTCGCCACAGGAGTTCTTCCACCACTGGAGGTGCCTTCACCTCAAAACGAAACCCAGGGTTCTGGAGTGCCATACCTAGTAGTAGAGTAGGCAACCTTTAACCTTTTGGGGTAGTATAATCCCTATATGATCCTTATATTATGAAAAAGGTTAACCTTTGGTTCCCCATGATACCCGACAAGTAGGTACTTTTCTTAGTAGCTGAGTGGATACACTTTACACTTTGTGGGAGAGTATTACCCACTATAAAACTGAAGTGTCAACTTTTTGGGGCTTATGAACTCAGCAACTAAGTCTTTTGGGTACCTTTTCCTTTAAGGAACCATTATGAAATAAAAGTCTATACTTTGTTCTCCCTGGTTACTTCAAAGTCCAGAACCCGTACTTCGGTTCTCAGACACCAAGCCCTTAAGACTTCTTGTTACGCTTCCGTTCTCAAAGTTTAACCTGTCAAGTGCTTGGCTTTTTCGGGTAGTAAGTTATCACAGACGGCGCAGTGTCGGTCATGTAGCTTGTTGATCATCCCTGTGCAGTTCAAGCATGAAACTCGGGAGGTTCCATCTAAGTTTGAAATTCGGCGGGCACAGAGCTTTTGATTGATCAGAAAGCTTGGGCTTAACAACAGATCCACAAGGACGTTTTTTAGCAGGTCCGTTGAAAAAAGCATCTTCAACCTCTTCTTTCAGAGCAAGGCCCGATTGGCATTCCCGTTTGTGCGTAAGCTGGATCTCGTTTCCGATTTTGCGAATTCCGCCACGTGAACGGCTAGGTGGAGCTTTGGGACACTTTTTGATTTCCCTTGTGGTCCTAGAGAGGTACCTTGCCGCAAATACCTTTTGCGAGCCCGTGAAGTACAACCCAGATGGAGCTTGTTGCTAGGCTCTCGTGGATATGCATGAAGCTCAGCTTGTGCACTTTGCGCTTGCGTGGGCGGCCTAAACCCTTCACCGGCGTGCGCGTTTCTTCGTTCTTCTGCCTGCCAGGTTGCAGCACTTCGTGCTGAATGAGGTGCGCGTTGCTTTACAGAGCTGTTTCGGACTGGGCGGCTTGCCAAACCTGGGTTCTGGAGTACCATACTTGACTATTTTTTGCGGTACCTTTTCCTTTAAGGAACCATTGTGAAATAACAGTCTATGCTGTTTTCTCCCTGGTTACTACCAGTTCTAGGAGCTTCACGAGCAGAAATAGGGTTTTGGGGTTATTTTCGTTTGCTATATAGCGACACGGGGGGGCGGGGGCATGCTAGTACGAACTATTCAGACCTCTGTACTAAGCCCTGAACCATACATAGTGAAATGGGTCCGCTAGGTGACGAGCATCGTGCACCTGTCGGAGAGACTACGCGGTCCCCTTGTGAACATCGCAAGGCTGGAAAAGGGCTTCTAATTCTAAGTCTTTAATGCTACGATTTGGCAGGTACCCTCCTTACACACTAAGCTCTAAATTAAATGCTAAAGGCAAAGCCCTAAACCTGGATAAACCCAAAGATTTGGCCCCGATCATACAAGCAAGCCTTTGTCATAGTTGGGTAACGTTTTACAAGTTTACCGGTACGTAAGCCTAAGAAGGAATAGATATTCAGATTTTTAAATCAATCCCAACCATGGACTAGAAGCATCATACCTCCATCCCGGTCCTCCATCGGCCTCAGATCTGTCTCAGGCTTTGGGGCTCAGCGGCTCAGAATCATAATAGACTGTTACATGTTGTAATGGGTTATACTTTGTTATGTTATGGTCCATTATCGTATTTGTAAGATAGGTTATACTACATTTTCCTTTCGTTACATTCGGTTGTACTATATTATGTTATTCTGCATTTTACTATACTACATTATATTGTAATATTTTATAGTATATTATGTTGTATTAGGGTCTTCAGCATTGTTTAGGGTTTGTTTAGGGTTCAGACTCATCAAAGGGCTTTTCCGCATTCTTACAAATGCGCGACAAGTTGAATGCCTCAACAGAAGCCGCACTGATCCTCAACGTCGCCTCCCAGTTTTTATGCTTGCAATGGCTGTAATGCGCAAGCCTAAGCCCTAAGCCCCGAATCACTTGAAACAAGAACTAGCTAAGCACCCAGACTTCTTAAACCCTACGCACACAGCGCTGGAAGGAACTCCCAGAGGGGCCCTTCATAGAAAAAGGGTTTTAGGGGTTTAGGGTGTAAACCCTAAACCCGAAAGCCCTAAACTCCAAACCCTAAACCGTGGCGTTGGGTCCCCAAAAGACCATACTGTTGCAGGTGCATCGTCTTCGGCGGTGCATTCAGACTGCTGCTCGGCGGCTGAAGGGGCCGACCTCCTTCCGATAGAGATGTGTGTGTGTGTGTGTGTGTATATATATACATATTGTTACATGTGTATATATATATATACGTATGTCTGTGTGTATATATATTTATGTCTACATACACATCTACATATAAACACGTATACACGTATACACATATACATATATACACACAGATAACCACACATATGTATATTCAATACATGTATATACATATGTATATGTATATGTATATGTATATATATATATATAGGTGTGTGTGTGTGTGTCTCTGTGTGTGTGTGTGTGTCTGTAAGATCCTTAAATGCTTAGGGCGTTGGAGTGGGCGGCCTATGCTAGGGTTTAAACACAGCTTCGGGCCACTAACACCCTTTCGAGGCTCGGTGTTGGGGTATCGGACCTATCCGGTGTAGATCTTCGCGTTCAGGGAATTGTTTCTTGGATCTAGGAATCTAGGTTTTACTAAGAATCACCTCCCCCCTAAAGTCCAACGCACGTAATAATTAGGTGTTTGGGCTTAACATGTTTTCGTTGAAGGTTAGAACGGCTAGCATTAACGGGAGAACATGATTGTTAGGGTGCTCGTGTTTTTAGACATATAAAGCCGGTAAATGCTGAACAGCTCGTAGAAAGACCCTACTTACTGCCGGCTTCCTCCTACGGATATGACTTTCAGATACCAGCCACTTCACTAATTAATGCTCTTTCACAAGCTTCTGTGTCTAGGGTTTTGGGTTTCGCTTAGGTTTAAGAGCTCAAGTTCAGGATGCAGGATTTCTTTTCGAGTTTTAGATCCTCCGTGCATGAAAATTCATGAGTAGTATCAAGTAAGGTCATGAGCCGAAGAGGGCGGTAGCGAAGAGACTTAACAGGTACTTCTGACCCTAAGTGACATAAGTATCTTTACCCTAGACCCTAAACCCTAGTTGCGATAGTTGACTTGGCCGTACCAGTACTGTCACATAGCCCAGGCACCACGGCATTGACAGCAATGCTGACAACTTCGTGCTGGTACCCTCCCCGGGCTCGTGTTCTGTCAGCTACCTAAGTGTCGGGTCTCCTTTCGTGACGGATCTTGGGTGATCTTTGATGGTTTGGTTGATGGTGTCTTCTTGCATATCTCGAAGACGTATAGGTCAGCGGCCTGAAGATTGAGTACAGCAGCTTAAAGACCTCCGACCCTAAACCCAGTCGGCAGGGCAGTGATTTGGGAGGTCTCTTAGGTATGTAAAGCAGGTAAGGCTGTAGTAGTAGTGGTCGCAGTAGTAGCAGTTAGTAGTAGTAGTAGTAGTAGATTTATTGGGATCCCTTAATTCAGGGTCGGCTATAGATGGACGTGTTCTTGCCATGGGAACCGTGAATTGCTGCGGGAACGTGCCCACCGAGCCCACAGCCATGCGAGAGCGGCGCCGATGCAGTGAGGCGGATCGGGGCCAGGGCTCGAAGGTTTGTATCCAAGCCCCGCAGAAGCAGACCGCTGGGTTTTCCAGCAATAAGCCGAAAGCCGGTGCACGATCCGGGCAATGAGCCGAGCCCCCATACAATCAGCCTGGTGACAGTTTTGCTTGGTGATTTCATTCTCATCGACCCACCCTATTCAAGCACATTGACAGCTTCGATACCATTTCAAGAAGGAGCTTTGTCTCTGGATGGCAACACTGTCCGATTGAACGGAGTTGTGGGCCACGGGAACAGCAGGCCGAATTCAGGTGTAGAGCCCAAACCAAAGCCCTTCTCCCAAAACCGTGTAGAACCTTGATCAATAGCTTCTCTGGGGTCAAGCCACTCCAAGGACAGTGTCCCAAACAGGGTTGTCCTTTGTAGATGCGCCCTGGTAGCTAAGTAATTACAAGAAACGAGTGGACACCTAAACAGCGATCATTTCACGAGTGGAACTTACTGAAAGGGGCCGCCGGTCAATGCAAGGCCTTCTGTTAAGGGTTTCCTCAACGGACGTTTACAAGGGCTTTGGTGTTTCTAAGGTTGCTCCGAGAAAAGTTGTGAGCAGGATAGATTTGCTGACAATTTCTGCATAATCCCACTTGAGTTCCCGATAAGCCATCCTATGGCTACCCATGAATTTTCAAAAGCACTCAATCCTTACACGGAATCTAGTGGCTGGGTCTAGGACCAATGCGTTTAAGGGTTTACGTCGCCAGGGTTCAGCATTCAGCTGTTTCGGTTTATTGCCATCAAAACCTGGGTTCTCGCTACTCCCTCAGGAATCGTGTTTAATCTTTCATCGGAACAAAACCTAACGGGTTCTTAACCAACTCGATTTCCATGGGCGTCCACAGGTCTTATGGGATAGGAAACTCAGTTTAAGTTACAGACTATAATCAGAATTGGGATACATGGTGTATGTTGCGCTTTCCTTATGATGGTCATAAAACTCGCTTGATGAAGCCCCCTTTCTAAAACCTTATTGGTCCTCTATAAAACTTCTACAAAGCCCGATGAAGCCCAGACATGTCCGAATATAGAGCTGGGAGCTGTTTTCTTCATGGGCGGTTGTCAAAATTATGCTCCCTTTCTGGGTCCCTAATATAGTACGGCACCTATTATTTAGGGTACCCAAAAAGGGGCTCTAATTTTGACAACTACCCTCATAGTATCCGCATAAAGTCCTTGAAAATCCTCGTACACTCGGCCCCAAAGCCCCAGACCTTCAACCCAAAAACCCCAAACCAAAGCCCTAAACTCCCAACCCCAGATCTTCAACCCTACCTGTACCCTGAATATCCTACCGTTTTAAGGATTCTATAAGGAAATCATCACAGGGAACCCTAAAAAGGTAGGTTCTTTAGGTAATTCCCAAGCCCTAGTTCCCCAAACCCTCAACCCTAAACCCGTAAACCCCAAACCCTACTTGGAGGGTCGGGGGACTTAGTAATTGGTTCTTTTAGGGACTCATAAGTACCATAACCCCAATTAGGGTCCCTTTTAGGGTACTTATAAGTCTACATACTACCTACTTACTAAGTCCCCCGACCCTCCAAGTACAGTAGAAGCCAGAAAGTTGGAACATCATTATCCTCATGCCCCTATGGTAAAGTATAAGGGATCCTAGCACTAATCCTCCTAAAGCCATGTTCCAACTTTCTGGGGTTCACTATAAACCCTAATTCAATCTAAACCTGAACTAAAGCCCTAAATCCCAAACCTTCAACTCTAAGCCCTAAACCCTAATACCCCTTATCCCCAAACCCTAGCCCCTAATTCCCAAACCCGAAACCTAATTCCAAAGCCCTCACCCGTAATTCCCAAACCCTAAACCCTAGTTCCCAAACCCTAAGCCCTAATTCCCAAACCCTAAACCCTAATTCCCAAGCCCTAAACCCTGATTCCCTGAACCCCAAACCTTCAGCCCTAAACCCTAATTCCCGAACCCTAATCCCCAAACCCTTCGCCTTAACTCCCAAACCCTAAACCGTAACCCTAAGCCCTAATCCCCAAACCCTGAACCTTAATCCCCAAACCTTCAACCCTAAACCCCCAAACCTTCAACCCTAAACCCTTAATCAAAAAGGAGCTCCAAAAAAACCCTAGCCCTAATCCTAATCCGCACTGCCCTATAGACCCTCATTCCCAAGTCTCTTCGGGCCTTGGATCATGTTGAGGTCTCGACTCTCGCGGAGCCGGCGGTTGCCGCCCGGAAGGACGCAAGAGGCGCCCTTTTGAAGGGTCCAGAAGTGTAGAACTCGATATAGGGTTCCCCTCCCATAGGGGTTTCTAGGTTTCGATAGGGTTTCCATAAGGATACAATGGTCAAGGAGTTTTCGCAAGAAGTGACAAATAACAACAAGGAGCTTTCGCAAGAAATGACAAATAACAACAGCCACTAAGATAGTATACGTAATAATAATTCAAGCGTGTCCTCTGACAGATCTAAAGCTGGCCCAAACAATAGAGCTCCACATAGGGGTCCTTACAGGGATCCGTATAAGGGTTTCTAGAGGGTTTCCACAAGGGTACTATGTGAGTACTTGGAGGTTCATGGGTAGTTAGAAGCGGGGTTATAAGTAGGGTAACTATAGTTATAACCTATATTAGGGAACTTATGGAGCGCACGGCTTGGGGTTTACACCTTAAGCTACCATAACCTACTTTTTGTAGGTTCAGAACTGTAAAGCCTGATATGGATTTTAGAGGGACCCTACACCAAAAGAATAGGTTCTGGTAGCTCGAGTGTAGGGTTTAGAGTTTACAAGGGGGTCAGAAGTCCCCTACTACGGGATATAGTTATAGCCTAGTAGTAGAGTAGGTAACCTTTAACCTTTTTGGGGTAGTATAATCCCTATATAGTCTTTGTATTATGGAAAAAGGTTAACCTTTGGTTCCCCATGATATTCGACAAGTAGGATAGTTACCCTATACTGCAAAACCCATGAACCTCCAAGTAGGGCGCAGGGGTTTGGGCTTAGGGGTCCTTTACTTGGAGGGTCGGAGGACTTAGTAACTGGTTCTTTTAGGGACTTATAAGTGCCATAACCCCAATTAGGGTCCCTTTTAGGGTACTTATAAGTCTACTTACTACCTACTTACTAAGTCCCCTAAAGACCCTCCAAGTAGGGGTCCTTTAAGGGCGCCTTGCAGTGTCATTCGGGGTTTGCGGCTTCGAGGTTTCCCAGGTCCAGGATTCACTATAGGGGCCTAAATGGGAGTTTCCGGAAATTAGGGGACCTTATTTTGGGGTCCTTATAATAAGGATCCTACCATTTCGGGTACTAGATTAGGGTCCCCCTATTTTCGGAAACTCCCAAATGATCACCAATACTATTTTGGGAGGTTCCTTGTTATGCTAATAGTATAACATGCCCCAAAACCCTATTCTCATTATTAAGGCCCCTATATACTATAGAACCCTACTATAGATCCCTTGTAGAACCCTCTTAGGGATCCCTTTTTTGGAACCCTATTCTCATTATTACGGCCCCTATATTAGGGTCTGGGCTTGGGGTTTCGGGCTCGTGGTGTAGGGCCTGTAGGACATGCGGCGTTGGGCCGACAGTGTCGGGTTTAGGGTTCGTGGTGTCGGGTTGAGTATTTATAGCTACAGGTCAGAGTAAGGTTGAGCTTTGAGGGTTTGGGGTCTGAAGGGTTTAGGGTTTAGGGTCTAAGGAACTCAGAAAGCCTGGTAGTGTACAGGCATGATTGGCTCCGTCCGTTGTCTTTGGAGTTTGCTTCTGAGGTAGATGTGCCTGGAGGGCCTCCATTCTGTGTACTCGTCCCCCGAAACCCTCATCTTCGTCAATCAGTGGCTCTACTTGGAGGTTCATGGGTAGTTATAAGTGGGGTAGTAAATAGGGTAACTGTAGTTACAACCCGTATTAAGGGAGCTTATGACCCCACTTCTAGCTACCCTTGAACCTCCAAGTAGATTAGGAACTTCAGGTGTAGGCTGCAGGTTGCGTGCGTAGGGCGTTTTGGGGGGAGGGTTTTAGGATGGCAGGAGCAGAACTCGGTTCGTAATATACATGTCTGAGTATGCTGTAGAAATAGGTCTTTGTAGTCCTTCATAACGCTTTGTAAGAGTTTAGGAACAGTTTCAAACATTACCTGGTTCCCAGTTCCCTTATGGGTGGTTGTCAAAATTAGGGTCCCTTTTGGGGTCCTTAATATAATACGGCACCTATTATTTAGGGTACCCCAAAAGGGACCCTAATTTTGACAACCACCCTTATGGTTCTGAAATAATGTATCACCAAACCCTGATGACATGATTCAGGATCCAAAATAGCCCCAGGAGTCCTGATCCTCACCTGGGTTGTCAAAATTAGGGTCCCTTTTTGGGTACCCTAAATAATAGGTGCCGTACAAAATTAAGGACCCCAAAAGGGACGATAATTTTGGCAACCACCCACATTTTAGAGGATCTGGTGACCTAGTAGCATTGAGGGTTCCTTTGAGGGCCCTTTCAGGGTTTAGTAACTGGTTATCTTAAGGACTTATAAGTACCATAACCCCAATTAGGGTCCCTTTTAGGGTACTTAGAAGTCTACTTACTACCTACTTACTAAGTCCCCTAAAGACCCTCCAAGCAAGGTTTAGGATTCACGTTTTCAGGGCATTAGAGGACCCAGGGACTGGCGCATGTACCGGCAAGTGTTCGTTTATGCTCTCCGTTACGGGTTCAGGCGTTAGGGTACTTGTAGGGCGGGTACCGGTTAATAGGTTTAGAAGTAATATATCACGATGCAGAAATATATATATATATATAACCCCAAGTAAGAAGCTTAGATGTATTTTTACGAAGACCCATGACCCTAAACCTTAAACCCCCCAAACCCTACATTCAAGTAGCCCTGACTACGACGACTGGAATAAGTCTGATCACGGCCACTTCGGGTGCCTTCATGGTCTTAGAATGTATTTTGTTAGGTCCTTGTTTATAAGGGTGCGGTACTAGGGGACCTGAAAGCGGAGCCGAGTCCAGAGAACTTCCCATACTGTTGATGGACAAAATCCTGCATGACCCTAAGGACCCTAAACTATGGGAGTTATGGTATATTCCTTATAATGGGTAATGCAGGATTTTGTCCATCAACCGTATTAATATTGGGACTAACGGATGATCTTGTTTCTAAGTCCAAGAATTCAGACCCCTGAACTAAACTTACCGCTCCTGAGAATTTAAAGCTACATTCATTCGATAAGGGGCATTGGGCTCTCTGGGCACTGCTTCGAGGCTTCGACCCTCTTTCGGCCTCCGACCGAGATGGGGGCCTCTCGCTCATGCGCGTCGAGGCTGGCTGTCTGGCATGAAGGTTTGATATGGGAGTTTCCGAAAATAGGGGACCCTAATATAGAACCCCAAATAGTGGGAATCTTGTTATAAGGACGCCAAACTAAGGTACCCCAAATTTTCGGAAACTCCTATATGGGGGCTTTGATAGTCAGAACCGGGCTTCCTTTACTGCGACTTTTCAGGGCTCTTTCAGGGTGTTTATAGGGGGTTCCATATAGGTCGTGGGGGAGCTGATTTACAGGGTTTCTTTAAAGGGCCATTATAAGTGTCATTCTGCAGGCTTGATATAAGAGCTGTAATGTAACGTGGTGGTGGTGGTGGTGGGATACAGTATATTTTAAAAAAACAAAGTGAAAAGGATCCCCAGACAGCCCATTACCCTTTGTTTCTAGGTTCCTGAGTAGTGCCCTTTTGCCCTTATTACTTTAGGGTTCCCTTATTAAAACCGAAGAGTAGGAAAAAGGGTACCCTTATTAAAAAGGGGCTACTCAGGAACCTAGTTTTAATAAGGAACTTGGCTTTAATCACAATAACAAGGCCCCTTGAATTCAAGGCATATTCCCTAGCCAAGGCGTATTAAACTTTATAGAAATCCTTTATAACACCCTCAAAGGAGCTCGTAACGGAACACTGAAATTTCAGGCATGTTCCTGAGTCGAAGCTTATAAACCCCTCTGAAACTCAAAACGTACCCTCAACCCTATGATTTAAGGCAAGGACAGGCCGCAAACCATATTGTTAAGGCCCCTACAATGCTGGGCATAATCCTTAAACCATATTATTAAACTCTAAACCCTAAGCCCCAAACCCTAGACCCCAAACCCCAACCCCTAAACCCCTAAACCCCTAAACCCTAAACCTCTATACCCTAAACCTCTAATCCCTAAACCCCTAAACCCCATAATCAAGGGGCCGTCGGTTTCTCTGAGTCTGCTGCGGGTTTCCCGAGGTCGGCAGCGGTCGCTTCACGGGGAAAGCCCGGGTGCCCCCGAGAGACCAAAATGATGTTTTAGGGTTTAGGCTTTAGGGTTTTAGGGTTTAGGGTTTTAGGGTTTAGGGTTTAGGGCTTAGGGCTTAGGATTTGGGGTTTACGGTTAGGGGCCTTAATAATTACCTATAGTGCATTGTTTAGGGTTTAGGGTTTTAGGGTTTAGGGTTTAAGGGTTTTAGGGTTTAGGATTTAGGGTTTAGGGTTTAAGGTTTAGGGTGTAGGGGTTCAGGGGTTTAGGGTTTAGGGTTGTTTAGTTATTTTCATTATTATGATGATTATGACAATGATTGATTGTTATGTCTTGTTCTTCTTGTTTTTTGAGGGCGAAGGGGCGAGCTATAGGGGTCTGGGTATTAGTGTTATTTTGATAACTACACTGTTGTTATTGTTAGTACTGTTATTGTTTATGATTGCCATCTCAGTCATATTTGTAACATGATAACTCTTATCATTATTGTTATGGTTGCCAGGTCGATTATTCTACTCCGGCTGCTTTTACGGATCCATCAGGATTGGTTAAGGATTCCTTCTAGGGTTCCGGTATTTGAAACGGATCCTATAAGGACTCCTTTTGGGTGTCTCTGTTTGGCAGGATTCTATACAAAAAATGCGTTAAGGATGGCGTTTGGAGTTCCGTTTGCTTTCTAAGGTTCCATAACGATTCGTTACAAGGGATCTGTACTGGTTGCAGGGTTTAGGGTTCCTTTAAGGACTAGGACCTAGAGTGGGCCCTTATTCCCTGTTTTTAGGGTTCAGGCTCCCTTATAAGGGGAGGAGGTGTACGAGACCTGCTTTCCTGGCACCAATTTGAACGATGAATTGGCAGCGCGCAACAAACAAATAGCGCAGGCACAACCAAGAAGGAGGAAGACCTACGTGCTTCTTGCTTCATTCTTTCAGTGAGGGGTGCCGTGCAGACTATGAAGCCTGTTTACAGCAGCTGGAAGAGGTGGGATTTTCGGTTTGGACTGTTCGAGCGCTAGACCCAGTGCTCTGCGCGCAGACCAACTGAGAACAGCGCAGGTTCCGCACGCCTTCACGGCACGTATTGCGTGGACCTTGTTCTTTAGCCAGGCGTATTGCGGAGGCAGTTGGGCAGGTTGCAGCTGCGGATGCAGCTGCAGGGGAACCAGCTTCAAGAAAAGCGCGCCTTGCACAGGAGGAGCCAGATGAGGAGATGCCAGATGAGGAGCTAGATCCTTATAAGCCACTTTAAACCAAATTGGCACCCTTTTTATTACTCGGTTACTCTTGGGTCTAGAGGATCAGGTTTTAGGGTTCGGTTTGCTTTTAAACGTTCATGAGGACTTCGTTCAGGCCTCGACAAGGGTTCTGTATTGCTTTTGGGGGTCTAGGGTTCCTTCAAGGTTTAGGGTTGCAGGGTATTTGGGGTTTAGTTTTCGTTCAAAGGGTACTTTTAAGGAATCAGTGTTCCGTTCTGGGATCTGTTGGATTCCTTTGAGTCTTCCTTCCGAGCGAGCTTGTTGGGGGATGCTGTGACGGTCTCTCGAAGCGAGCTGTTTCGGTACAGAGTCTCGTTTTCAGGGTTTGAGAGTTGGGTTTTCTGGCTTAGGGTTAAACCCTAAACCCTAAACTCTAAACCCTTGGCTCAAGTGCAAGGCTCAAGCGTTTGGTTCGGCCCCGAAGCTGATCTCTCCACACTCGCCTTAAGAATGGAACCGGATCGTGGGTGTGGCTCTGCGCCGCCTGGGCTGGAGGTGGGACTGGATGTAAGCACTTTGCGCCAGCTGCTGCTGGAACAGTCTGACAAGATTCGAGAATCCGGAGATCGTGTCCTCGGAGCAGCGATGACAAAACTCCGGCAGAAACAAGAGGAGTATTTTAACTTGAGCGAAGCCAAGGTGCAGAAGCTGTCGGATCGGTGCAACAGTCTTGCGAGCAGGCTGCAGATGCTGGAGGAAGGCCAACAGTTCACTGAGACCAAGGCGGACGCTCTGGACAGACAACTCTGGGAATGCGGCACCGCTCTGGGAATGCCGCACCGGTGACTTCGGAGGAGAGCGACACGTCGGATGACCGTGCTTTGCTTGGTATCGACGGTTTTGAGACTGGGTTGAAAAACAGCCTGAGCGAAGAAGCTCCTGAGTGTAATGGTTCATGGGCCAAAAGCGGGGCTGATGGTTGCACTACTCCTGTGGAAACTGGCCACACTGACAACAGTGAGACTGCTGATCTGGGATGGAAGCCAAAGTACAGGCGATCATGGAACCGTCTTGTTGGAAACCACAAATGGGAACGTGGTTGGCGCAGGCAGCATGGGAATGCTGGCAGTTGGCCGAGCTATCAATGCAAATGCGGACATCTTCCCAAGGATGATTGGCGACATCGCTGGCGATCGTGGGAATATCCGGGTCCTTTGGTGCACGTCTGGATTCCAGGGACAAGGCTCCGAGGTCACTTGGGCAGGACTGCTGCAACGAGTGTTAGTGTGCGTCATGACGGAGAGTGGCTGCAGTTGAGTATCTTGTGACTGGATGGTGTTGACTAGTCTGCTGGAAGAGCACGGGCTGGGAAGTGAATGGTGGATAACTGCCGCACACATGACTGGAGCCAAGAGTGAGGGAGGGAACAAGTATGAGCCGTGGTCATCTAACATGGGTGATCTTTGTGACTGTAAGGTGTGTGTGTGTGTTTTCTTACAGGGCATGGAGATGTCGAGAATCTTCCACTCCTGTCCGTTTGCATGGCTCTGTCTGAGATGACAGGGGTTCAGTCTTTCACTTCGTTTTTTCTCGTTGTAAGCGGAGATGCGTAAGGTGGCTGAATTTGCTCGCCTCCAGAGGCTTGCGGAGGCCGGACCCTCGTGCAGACGCAAAAGAGGTCTCAAAAAAAGCCCTAAGCCCTAAACCCTGAACCCTCAACCCTAAACCCTTTGCAGTGGCTTCTGGCTCTCGTTGCATCGGGGCAGGTAGAGCCTAGGCTTCGGGCAAGCTTAACCCTTAAAGCTTTTCGAGGTTTCGGGTTTAGGGTTTGAGGCTCTTGGAGGTTTGGGGTTGAGGCGTTGTTGTGGAATTAGGTTTTATGTGAGAGTTTCCGAAATTAAGGGTACCGTATTTGGGGGTCCTTATAGTAGGGATCCTACTAGTTCGGGTACTATATTAGGTCCCCTATTTTCGGAAACTCCCATGTCTTTGAGGGTTTGAGGCAGTTTTATTGCGGTTTCGGGTTGAGGCTATGGCACGTGAATCTTCAATAATGCCTCCCGGCTTGG
Organism: Symbiodinium sp. clade A Y106; assembly: GCA_003297005.1. Taxonomy (NCBI): domain Eukaryota; class Dinophyceae; order Suessiales; family Symbiodiniaceae; genus Symbiodinium; species Symbiodinium sp. clade A. The sequence goes on along the minus strand of BGNK01000640.1, from coordinate 155,437 downwards.
GCTTGAACTCAGCATACCCCCATATTTTTTTCCGTAGGGTTTATGCATATCCTATACTTTTTTGGTAGGGTTTAGGTTAAAACGTATACTTTTCTGTAGGGCTTAGGGCTGAGGATACAGGGTCCGAATATCAAGCCCAATATCTAATCTATCGGGCTGCTACACAAGCCGAGCGTTCTGGATGATGAAGGTTATTTTCACGCGCCGCACTCAAGCCCCGTTCTCCCCAAGCCCGCGTGGAGGTTCATGGGTAGTTACAAGTGGGGTTGTAAATCACCTAACATGGGTTACACTTGCAGTTTCTCTACTTGTAACTACTTGTAACCCCGACTTATAGCTACCCATGAACCCCCAAGCAAATCTTCGTAGTAGAGAAGCCTCCCGCCCCTGGAATCCCAAAGGGAGGGCCTATTTTGTTGGGTTTTTTTTTGGACTTTTCCTTGGTTTTTCCTAGGGAAAACAGCAGTTTCCTTACGTTTTGGACGGATTTGGCGTGATTTTCCTTGGTTTTCCTACGGAAAAGCATATTCTTGTCCTTGATTTTCCCTCGGGAAAACATGTGAAGGGAAGGAAGGAAGGAAGGAAGAAAGCAAGGAAACAACGAAGGAGGAAGGAAGGAAGGAAGGAAGAAAGCAAGGAGACAAGAAAGGAAGGAAGGAAGAAAGGAAGGAAGGAAGGAAAGGAAGCAAGGAAGAAAAGTCATTAACTTGCGTAGTACGTTATCTTCGGTTTTTGTCGGGACCACGTCTGTTTTACCATCGTGCACGGACTGCGTGTGATTGTCTTTGGTTTTCTCAAGAAAAACCTGCAATACTTCGAGCGAAGAGTACGTCACCTTGCGTTTTTCCAGGGAATAAACGTTGTGATTGTACAATCACAACGGCAACGACAACAACAACCGCCACAACAACAACAGCAACACTAACCACAGCCACAACCACAACGACAACAACAACAGCAAGGTAGTGTCAGTTTTCCTGACAAGAACTAACAAAAATCACACCNAACAACCGCCACAACAACAACAGCAACACTAACCACAGCCACAACCACAACGACAACAACAACAGCAAGGTAGTGTCAGTTTTCCTGACAAGAACTAACAAAAATCACACCAAATCCGTGCAAGATGCAAGCTGAATAGTGTTTCTCTTGGGTTAAACCAAGCAAAAGAAGCAAAGTCCAAAATGTACGGCAAACGGTTTATTCCCTGGAAAAACGCAAGGTGACGTACTCTTCGCTCGAAGTATTGTAGGTTTTTCTTGGGAAAAACCAAAGACAATCACACGCAGTCCGTGCACGATGGTAAAAAAGACGTTGTCCCGACAAAAACCGAAGATAACGTACTACGCAAGTTAATGTAGGTCTTCCCGCGGAAAACCAAGGGNAACCAAAGACAATCACACGCAGTCCGTGCACGATGGTAAAAAAGACGTTGTCCCGACAAAAACCGAAGATAACGTACTACGCAAGTTAATGTAGGTCTTCCCGCGGAAAACCAAGGGAATCACACCATGTAAGAAAAACAGTGTTTTTCCGAGGAAAAATCAAGGACAAGACTATGTTTTTTCGTAGGAAAACCAAGGAAAAACCACGCCAAATCCGTCCAAAACGTAAGGAAACTGGTGTTTTCCCTAGGAAAACCCAAGGAAAAGCAAACAAAAAAAAAAATACCCAAAAAAACAAAAGACCCCAAAAAAAAATCCACCCATCCCAAAGGTTTTAGCTCCCTCAGGAAAGACCCTAATCCCTTGCCAGTAATCACTCATCGCCCCAAGACCTAAGTAAAGTGCTTGTATGATTCTACCTTAAAGGATACTTGTTTGGCCCGGGGAACTCAGCAATTAGGCTAATCATCCCTTATCCCAAATCCTGTCGAGAAGCCCTAAGTTGTGTCGCCAGGTGGTCGTGCGCAGCAGTGATCACGTGGTGGCCAAAGCGCTGTGTGATTGTCGCTCCCTCAGGCTTAGGGCGCAGGGCTCAGGGCTTAGGACGGATTACTCGGAGGTTCATGTGTAATTATAAGTGGTGTTGTAAGTAGGCTAACTACAATTATAACCCATATTAGGGGACTGATAACCCTACTTATAACTACCCATGAACCTGCAAGTAGAGTTTAGTAAGTTCATACATCCAGATCCACACGAAACTACACCTAAGAGCCTCACGCTGTGAATCCCCTAACCGGCCCTAACCCCGACCCCTAAGATCCCGTACTTGGAGGTTCATGGGTAGTTATCGGCGGGGTAATCTCTAGGGTTCCTTTAGGGGTTCTTTAGGGTTTGGGGTAGTTATAAGTGGGGCCATATGTGGAGTAACTGCAAATACGGGATTTACAACCCACTTTATAACTACCCATGAACTTCCAAGATAAAATCCTGAAGACATACGTACTGAACTGGCTAAGTCTGCGCTTGCTACATTCCTAAACCCTGCGAGACTTTGAGGAACCTGCAGGTCCTAGGATTCCCCTAAACCCTAAACCCCAAAGCCCCAAACCCTAAACCCTAAACCCCTAAGCCTAAACCCTAAACCCCTAAACCTAAACCCCTAAACCCTAAACCCTAAACCCCTAAACCCCTAAACCCCTAAACCCTAAACCCTATTATTATGGCTTCCTTATAAAATCCTTAAAAGCGGTAGGTTGTTTTGGGTCTAGGTGTATACTTAATCAACGCGAAAAACCCGATCTGCGTACATCAATCATAAGTCTGTCGTGGGTTGAGAAGGAAATCAGTAGGACAAGCATGTCGACGATTGTGTTTTATACACACACACACGCGAAGAAGCGAAGTAGCAGATATGCAGGGGTGTGTGTGTGTGTTAAGTATGTGTAGATACACATAATTTACGTATACATATCCACATCCCTCAACGGGAGCTGAAGGTTGCTTTGACTGCAGATGAAGCTCCCAGCGTCCAGTCTCGTGACGTCCGTTCAGAGACACGTGATGTCCGAACGAGAGCACGCACCGTCATTGTTAGGGTTTAGGGTTTATTGTGTCTAGGGAATCATGATTGCATCGACGTGTGTAGACTCAGACTGGTCCAGGGCCACAGCTGCCTACTTCGCTGGTCCGTCGAACGATCGGGTTCACATGCTTGCGGAAGCGTGTTTTGGTTCAGCTGCGCCCTACTTGGAGGTTCATGGGTAGTTATAAGGGTTATAAGTAGGGTAACTGTAATTGTAGCCCATCTTAGGGGACTTATAACCCCACTTATAACTACCCATGAACCTTCAAGTACCAGAAACCCTAAACCCTAAACCCTGCCAGCACCCATGAAGAGCCGTGTTCTTCAGTTTCGCCTTAGAACTCTATCTATCCCGAGACCCGACACACCACCCCTTAAACCTAATGTAGGAACCTGACTAAGAATCCTTGGGCCTTTGTTAGGGTTCCTTTAAAGGGGTGTATAAGGGCTACGGTAAGGGATCTATAAGGGTACTATGATAATGTAGGAACCTGATTAAGAAACCTTGGGCCTATAACCCCAAAATAGGAGGATTCATACACGGAACCCCAATAAAGGCCCAAGGTTTCTTAATCAAGTTCCTACATTACTTTCTGACCGTATTAGAAGTTGCCCCGAAACATTATTTCAAAAATCAAGGCCGCTTGAAGGGTCTATACAACTCATTCCGAAACCCTAAACCCGAAATGCTATGCCCCACAACCGGAGATCCTAAAGCCGAAACCCTGACACCCCAAAGCCTCATCACAGAAGCTGCAAAGCAACCCTTCAAGGAATCCTTCGGTTTGGGGTTTAGGGGTTTAGGATTTAGGGTTTAGGGTTTAGGATTATAGGGTTAGGGGTTTAGGGTTTAGGGTTTAGGATTATAGGGTTAGGGGTTTAGGGTTTAGGGTTTAGGGTCACGACCTTATTAGCGGGAACGATTGAAGGAAGCCGACTCGGAACTCCCAAAAGGAACTTTTAGAAGAACCTAAATCCTAAATCCTTCAACCCTCACCCCCCAAATTTGACATGAACCCTAGGTTTTAGATGAACCCTAAACCCTATACCGTAGTGTTAAAGGAAACCTGGAGCTACAGGAGCCCCACATTTTAAAGGATACGTAATCATTAAAGGACCCAGAGGGCCCAATACCCCTTAATTAAGGAATATAGCTTAAATTATACAGGGCTTCATATTATGATTTAAGCTATATTCCTTAATTAAGGGGTTTTGGGCTCTTTGGGGAAGCTTTTTGACAAAACCCCTAGCGGGAACCCAGGTTTGGTGACGCAGCTCGCGGAACCCGGGGCCTCCGCCCCCCATGCAACGGCCGTGTCGGCCACCTGAGCATCCGATGAACCCCACGGGCTAACTACAGGAGGGGTCAGGCTCTAGAGGTTTAGGGCTTAGGGTTTGGCTTGAAAGTTCATGGGTATTTCTATGTCTTCTATATTTTAAGTTTTAAGGTATTTCGACGTTTTAGTAGGGTGTAGATATACGGGGGCCTCTACCCTGATTACCAGTCCATCTTCCAGGTGCTTGAGCATGTTAAGAGTGTTTAGGGCATTCAGGGCTTTACGGCAGAAGGGTCTTCTGGTCTATGCAATGCATACCCTAAGGTTTATTGCAAGCCCTAAACCCTAAACCCTAAACCCTAAAACCCTAAAACCCTAAAACCCTAAAACCCTAAACCGTTTTAACATCATGACACCCTGAAGGTGCCCGGCCATGTAGGAAGCATAATTCGTGACGGCCTGGCCGTCACATGCGAGGAACCATGTCAAAGCAACATCGTATACTATGGTTCGTGTTGATGAGGCGGTCGAATACGGTTTTGTGAGAGTTCCTGTAGCGGTTCTGGAATCTGGAAAGGTCCTCCCCGAAAGGGTTCTGTAGATTTCCGATACTGGGTTGGCGGCAGAATCTGCAGTACCACCTCATCAACAATAAACGCACACACGTCGCAACTATGCGGGCCAATGCGGACGAAGTAGCTTCGAAGAAAAGGGGCAGACTCCATTATATCTTGTTGCGATGTCATGGAAGTTGCAAGCAGGGCTTTAGGTCACAATCTTAACTTCAGGTTTTTGTGTAAAATGAGTTTATATCTATATGTCTATCCACAAATATACATTATATATATATATATATATGTGTGTGTATGCATGCATGCATGCATGCATGCATGCATGCATCTATGTACGTGTTTAGTTACTAATTTGTTTGTTTCCTTATTCATGTATTTACTGGGCACATTATCAGGAGTACTATGTACTATTTCAGCTGATCCCTCAAGTTGTCATGATGTGAATGCTGCTGGGCTTTAAGTTGGAAGGCCCTGTTGTAGAATCTCCTCTTTGCGAGTCCTTGTTAGGTATTTATCTTGAGGACCTCCTACGTAACTCTAAACCGTCTGTCCAGTGCCGCAGGAGTACTATGTACTATTTCAGCTGATCCGTCAAGTTGTCATGATGTGAATGCTGCTGGTCTTTAAGTTGGAAGGCCCCGTTGTAGAACTCCTTTTTGCGAGTCCTTGTTAGGTATGTATCTTGAGGACCTCCTACGTAACTCTAAACCGTCTGTCCAGTGCCGCAGGAGTACTATGTACTATTTCAGCTGATCCGTCAAGTTGTCATGATGTGATTGCTGCTGGTCTTTAAGTTGGAAGGCCCCGTTGTAGATCTCCTTTTCGCGAGTCCTTGTTAGGTATGTATCTTGAGGACCTCCTACGTAACTCTAAACCGTCTGTCCAGTGCCGCAGGAGTACTATGTACTATTTCAGCTGATCCCTCAAGTTGTCATGATGTGATTGCTGCTGGTCTTTAAGTTGGAAGGCCCTGTTGTAGATCTCCTTTTTGCGAGTCCTTGTTAGGTATGTATCTTGAGGACCTCCTAACTTTAAACCGTCTGTCCAGTGCCGTGGAACATAACAGGGCTTGCAAACCCTGAATCCTGAAAACAGGGAGAGTCTCTCGCAAACCCTAAACCCATGACCTTAAGCCCTTACAGAACCCCTTGCAGAACACGTGTAGGTCCCTTTTAGAAACCTTCATACATTCTTAAGGCAACAAATCAATCCCGAACACAGCCCGTCAAGAGGTCCTCAGAACCCTCAAAGGAACCCCCTAAATCCTTTGACAGAAAGCCTTTTCCAACCATCAAGGCCCGATCATGTAGCAATATGTAATATAGGGGCGTAAATAATTACCAATACTATTTTCGGGGTTCCTTTTTATGGTTATAGCATAACGTGCCCCAAATCCCTATTCTAATTATTAAGGCCCCTATACTAGAGAACACTACTATAGATCCCTTATAGGACCCTTTTAAGGATCCCTTTTTTTGGAACCCTATTCTAATTATTAAGGCCCCTATAGTAGCAGATTTTTCTGGCTTCGGGGGCTGCCGGGCGTTGGGCCGTTTGGGTCGGATTCGCCGTTTCGGGCTGGGTCCCCCGTTGATGTCATACTAAGTATCATAACCCCAATTAGGGTCCCTTTTACTTAAGAGTTTGAAGGTTTATATGGGGTTTGGGGTGTAACCCCAAACTTGGAGGGTCGGGGGACTTAGTAATTGGTTATTTTAGGGACTTATAAGTATCATAACCCCAATTAGGGTCCCTTTTAGGGTACTTATAAGTCTACTTACTACCTACTTACTAAGTCCCCCGACCCTCCAAGTAGCCATGAACCTCCCTAAACCCTAGACCCTGAACCTTGAAGCCTATAAAGCCTTTAAACCTAGTAGTAGAGCAGGTAACCTTGAACCTTTTGGGGCAGTATAACCCCATATATAATCCTTATATTATGAAAAAGGTTAACCTTTGGTTCCCCATGATACCCGACAAGTAGGCATATGGATGGTTGTCAAAATTAGGGTCCCTTTGTGGGTACCCTAAATATTAGGTGCCGTATTATATTAGGGACCCAAAAAGGGACCCTAATTTAGAGAACTACTCATATGTGGCGGCCAATGAAAGCGCATAGCACAAAAGCTTGAAGAATTCCCGGTACTGTGTCTTGGGTTTCTCGTGGCAGCATATGCCAAAAAAACTATTCTAGGGATCTGTCCTGTGGTACATCGAATCTTCATGAAGCGTTTGCATGCTTATTGTCTGTGTTTTCAGGGTTTAAGACGAGCGAGAGTATTAACGGTCCTGAAGGAGATAGGGGCCTGGATAGCTCGAGTAAGGTCTTGGCGTATGCTATAGTGTACTGAGGAAAGAGACTATAAGTGGGTACTACTAATGTATATATGTATATATAGACACACATACATATCACCTCTGACCAACTCTCATTTGATCCTGGTGTTAGCTTTGTGGTTCGGTCTCGCGGTCAATCTTCAGCAGCCGTGGTTCCTGCTGTTCTCAGAAGATTCTCAACCTTGAACTCTGAACTGAACATCCTAAACACTAAACCTCCTCAAACGAAAACGGCAAGTCCCAAAACGCTTCACGCCAAGGAGGCCCAAAGGCCTAAAGCCCTAAACCCTAAACCTTTTAAACTCTGAACCCTAAAAAGCGTCCTGCTTCCTCCCGTTGCTGTGGGGCCGAAGCTGAACTCATTTTAAGGTGGGAGTTCTGGGGGACACACCTATAGCCCATCATCACCAAACACCGGAACTATTCAAGCCTCGGGTTGAGGATTGACTTGGCAACCTGATATAGGGGCCTTGATAATTAGAATAGGGTTTTGGGGCCCATTATACTATAGTTAGAATAAGGAGCCCCAAAAATAATAACTACGGCTATGGCTGTGGGTCTTGAGCCTGCTGCTACTTGCCCATTACGTCTTCTGAACTTCCGGGCTGTACATGTCGTAGGAGCAGAAGTAGTCGATGACCGTGGTGGCGGTCCTTGTCGGCCGTGTCACAGACCTGCAGGCCTCTTTCATCAGCATGCACCGCTCCCAACTTCAGTCGAGCATCCGTACGCGCTTCGACTCATGTCGTATGCCTGCCATGGTCTCTGTGTGACTGCGCCTCTCCAAGGTTCCGAGCCCAGAGAACATGTCAAGGACTTTCTGCGGTTGCCCGTTTACTGATTAGAAGTGGGTTCCTGCTTGAGCATTCCTTTAAAGGGTTCCCCTCCAAATCAGCTGTGCCAGGCGGGAAGGGATGAGAGTTTAGGGTTTGGGGGGCGGCACACCGAATGTTAACTTTGACACGCCTACTGCTTCGTTGACGCTTCGACTTGAAGTCGCAACTTTGGAGTACACATGCTCGCTGCTCGCGAGGATTTTGCTTTCTGTTTCCCTTGGGCAAGAAGGTCATTTTGAGAACGGGATGTCAGGAATTGACAAGAGCACGGCTGCCCTTCTCTTTGGCGCCGCATTGAAAGAAACCAGCCTGCTTACTGTCGATGCTCACGCTGCATTGTTAGGTTAAGCCCTGCGCTTGGAGAAGCAGACCGGGATGTCCTTTGCAACGGGTGGGTGTCCACAGTTGGTGGATGTGGATGCGGGCTCTCTCTGCGTAACAACACATAGCAGGTCGGCAGGACAAAGTCGTATTACTCGTAGCAATAATGTCCCCCTATAGTCCTTGCTGCAGCTATCGTATGATAGTATACCCTCAAACCCTATTCAAATTACTCATGCCCCCGTATTAGATATGTGTATATATATATATATATATATGCACACACACACACACGCGCGCACGCACGCGCACACACACACACACAGGCCTCTCTCACATATCTATATATAGACATGATCGGAAGTACGCAACAGAGCAGATCAGGGAGCGATATCATCGTGCTTGTGCGCCAACCTTGCGAGAAACCCCAAACTTGAAAAGACACATACCTTCCTGAGGGACTCACAACCAGAAATCCTAAGCACTCCAGCTCTCGTATCCTGAAGTGCTGTAGCCTAGAACCCTGGACCCTCTACGATGTACCTGTGAACCTTATCCTAGCATTGAGGATGCCTTAAACTTTAAACCACCTAAAACAGAATAGCGATTCAACCTGTACCTAAACTCTAAACCCTAAACCCTGCAAGCCAAGTCCGGAAAAAAGTACAGCCAAAGCAACGGAACCCTCCGGCGGGGACTGGGGGGGGAGGGGGGGCGGGGCATTACTTGTTAGAATATGGTTTTGTATTTATACTATACTATACATACTATAATGCAATCGCTACACGAACTCGCCTTGGCCGGGTGCGGTCGGTCTAGGGTCCAGGCGCAGTCTCCCCCTGTCCCCTTTCCGCCCTGTCGGGTTGTTGCTGCGTCTACTTTCGGGCCCTAAATAATTACCAATGCTATTTTGGGGGTTCCTTACTATAACCATAGTATACTGGGCCCCGAAACCCTAGTCTACATATTTAGGCCCCTATGTTAGATCGAAGCCTCCTCCCGCAATATTTGGAAACCAGGCCGGAGTGCATGGCAGGCAGCGAGCTTTCATGGTGTGGTTTAGGTTTTAAGGTTTAAGATCTAGGGTTTAGGATCTAAGAATCCTCTTTCCGGGGGAAGACAGTTCTGGTATTTGTCGTAGTTGCTCGTACCATAGTGTTATCAACATCAGTATCAGTGTTCTCATGTTCATCGTCAGCTTGTTAACTGTTATGATGATGAGTATGACTATTGGGGTCACTGTTAGCATCAACATTATTGATCATTGGCATTGCTCCATTAAAAACAACAGACAGTATTCTCAGCAATACTCTAGCAATACTAGCAAAATCATTGCCATTATCCTTCCGTAGCCAGTATTACTAGTACTGGCGTGTTTGTTATAATTGCATGGTTTGTCTTGTTTCAGATTTTGTGTTTTGCGAGTTACTGTAGCTGAGAATATCGGATTTAGGTGTAGCAGCTGTGCATTTCACGTGGGGGCTACGTTCTTCCTCGTGTCCGCTTAACACATTCACACTCGCCTGCCTTCAATTCAAAGTGTGCAGTTACGATGTGAGTTTAGGGTTTGTGTGGAGAAGCAAGATCTTGCAGGAATGGAACTTGTTTCTTTTCGTCTTCGCGACAGCCAGTTCTGATTGTGAAGCTGTAGGCTTTGCTCCGTGAACCATAAACTACCTTGGAGCGCCACGGCCCTAACGTCAAAGCCCACATGAAACATTGAAGCTTTCGGTTTTTCTCCCTAAGCTCTCAGCCGTCAACCCGAAAAAGCAGCTCATACGGGCTTTTTGACTATTATTTGTCTTGAAGACTTCTTCGTCTAGCTGCACGTACTTTCTGCGTTGATTACCATGATCTTGTTATCGGTCTCTGCTGCTGTCGTTTAGAAGAACTGAGCACATCGGGAGCCCCGCTTGCAGAGGCCCAAACCCTGAACCAAGATCTTCCTCGCATCCTCGCCTCGTATATGCTCGAGTATTAATTGAACCCTAAATCCTAAGCTCCTAAGCCCTTCCCCTGTACACCCTTTTAAAAGACTTGCTTTTCACCTCCAGGCCTAAGATAGATCCCGAACGAGTAGTTTCAGTTCTCGCTTACAGTTCCGATATAGTTCTACCCACAAATAACCGTCTTTGAATCATACCCCGAAGGCCTTTAGCATATTTCGCTGGAAGAAAGCACTTACAGGGATTCGCAGGGTGGGCCGAATGACGAGAATTTAGGATCTCGTGTTTGGGGCTTAGGGTGCTAAGGTTTAGGAGTTTAGGGTCTTGAGTTCATTCTTGCATTTTTCTTTCGGCAGGAGAAGGGGGGGGGTGAGTGCTCAGGGTTCTCTGAACCGAAACACAGAAGAGACATGGGAGTGTCTGAAAATTAGGGGTACCTTGTTTGGTCGTCCTTATAAAAAAGGATCCTACTATTTAGGGTACTATATTAGGGTCCCCTATTCTCGGAAACTCCCATACCCTAAACCCTAAACCCTAAAGATCCCTGATAGATCCCTTATAAAGGAACCCTTAAAGGAACCCTCATAGATCCCTTTAAAGGAGCCCTATTTTCGACAGGCCAGAGCGCAAGGCTTCGTCGTTGACCGTGGCCTCAGCCGCAGGCGAGAGGGTTGGTGGTGCAGTGTTTCCCAAACCCTCAGGGCCCATGTACCCACATAGTGCCAGGGAGCCCAGGGGGACTTGAGTTCTGGGTCTGGGTCTTCCCTAGTAGTAGAGTAGGTAACCTTTAACCTTTTTAGGGTTTAGGGTGCGAGTAGCAGAGCAGGCAACCTCCAACCTTTCGGGGTAGTATAATCCCTATATAATCCTTATATTATGAAACCTTTCGGGGAAAGCCCCGATATACTATATGAGTACATGGGCCCTTAGGGAAAGCTTCTCTTCTGGCCGTTGTTGTTTGGCTATTAATCAACGAGCACTACCACAACTGGGAGTTTATGCGTACAGGCAGGAGTATCAGCATCATTCCTGCAACCTAAGTCTCCGCGTTTAACAAAGCGCATCACATGTTTGGGCGATGTTTGGTGCCAGTAATCCATGTACCCGAAGACAGAGGCCTCCTGATGAAGCAATGCTTCTGCATTCCAGGATTTCGGCCTCAAGCCAGGTTTAGGGTTTAGGGTCGGGTAACTCGGGTAGCATGGATATCTCTTTTGGCATTGATACCAACATGCCGAAAATCGCTTCATCCTGATGCAGACCCTGGTCCTCGACTGCAACGGCTACTGCTGCTACAATTCCTGCTCCTTCTTTTTAGTATACTAGAATATGCCCCAAAGCTCCATATATGTTCTAAGTATTAAAGCCCCTTTATTGAATCCCTGTATAAACCCTTATAGAACGGGACCTTTAGAGAGTGCTAGTCTAGTCTCTGCCCAGGACACAGCGAGCTTTCACTGAGAATCTCTTGCAGAGGGCGCGCACGTCGGCTGTTTTTTTCACGATTAGTTTGTTGGTGCTTCGCTGTTTCTTGAGGTCTTGGCCATAAAGCCCTAAACCCGAAAGCCTCAAACCTAAACCGAGAACCCAAAACCCCCAAAATCCTTAGGCTTCAGGATCTTTCTGTTTAGGGTTTAGGGCTTAGGGTTCTTTGCAGCTATATTTGATATGTCAGGAACTTGTAGAGATCTTGTTGCTGTGATGTGCAGCAAATTTGGTTTGTTATAGACTAGTAGGGTAGGTAACATGTAACTTAGTAACCTTTTGGGGGTATTGTAGTCCCTGTATATCCCTACATAGTCCCTTTATACTCCGAAAGGTTAACCTTTAGTTCCCGAGGATACTCGACAAGTAGGACAGGTTCAAGTCGAGCACCCCTGGGGTTTAGGTTTGGGAGCGCAGTGTACTAGACTTTCCAGTTAGGTTTAGCGCTTGCAGTGTGTAGTGTAGGGCCTATCTTGCACACGGTATGGGCACCCGGCAAGGGGTTTGCCATTCTAACTCCAGAACTACCAGCAGTCGATGACAGCACCTCCAACAGTCGATGTCCGAGACATTCCGAGACTGAAGCAACTCCGCCAGTTCCTCAAGCGGATGCACAGCCGTGTGGGAGCACTGGAATCGTGGAGGATGGCCTGAATCGAATCCAGAAGAGGTTGGACAAGCGAACCAACGGGGACAGACTCTCCAGTAGTGCCGGAGGACTTTGCTGGAGTCGGACGTGTTGGGAGACCTTTACGGGAGGGCAAGAGAGCCTGACAGATCTCATCGATTTCGCTAGGGCGAAGCACCAGGACCTGACGGCGCTGAGGGCGAAGTCGGTCGAGGAAGAGGGTGTCAAGGTGCTAGGCCTGTAAATTCTGGCTCTAAAGCTTCATGAAACATTCTAGTCAGAGGGATTTGTGGAGGGATTTTTACTATGATTACTATCATGACTATTATTATTATTACTATGCTCTAGCACGCTTTTTTGCTGAAAACTCCCAAATCTCACAGCTCAACCCGAACCTTAATGCATAGCCATCGACTCAATCCTGAGAGCAAAACCTTAGTAGCTGAGTAGGTAACCTGTAACCTTTTGGGGTTTTTGGAATCCTACCATAATTCAAAATGTTAACCTTGTTTTGGCTAGGATTCTCAGCCCCTAAGAAACCCTAGCTCAAAACCGTGAGCATCGAACCCAAAACACCCAAACCCTCAATCGTTCAAATTCCGAAACCCCTGGGCCTTAGCCTACCCGTTAACCCTAAACCCAGAGTTCTAAGCCCGAAGCCTTAGAGCAGAAAAAGCAGACTTCAGACCAAAGCTAGACCACAAACACCAAGACTAAGCTGGGTTTAGGGTTTTGGGGTTAGGGTTTACGGGTTTAGGGGTTTAGGGTTCTAGGGTTTAGGGTAACAGAAAGCCTGACACCCGACGTCCTTACACCTCAATCCCTCCACTGGACGCCCTGATCTCCTCACCCCTAAACCCCTTCGGTTCCTTAAAGGTCTCGTTAAGGGGCTCCTTAAAGGGTTCTATAAGGGATCTATGGGGGTTTAGGGTCTAATTTACTATGTTCTTGAATCCCTAAACCCTAAACCCTTTTGCCCTTATTACTTTAGGGTTCCCGAAGGGTCTACTCAGGAACCCTGAACCTGTCAAGCCACGGGTCCCAGAGCCCGAGTTTAGAGTTTGGGGCTTTACGGTTCAGGGTTTAGGGTTTAGGGTTTATGGGAAGACAAGAATTCCAGACATCTATACGATCCCTCTAAAGCTCCCCAACCATGATGAAATCAAAAACCTTCCAGACCCCAGTTACCGCCCCTCGCGATATTTCCCGTAGAAACCTTGGTAAAAGTTAAACCCTATCAACTCCTTAAACAAGCCTCAAAACCCAATAAGACGCGAAGAAGACTGTACATGTGTGTGTGTGTGTATATATATATATCTTTTTATACATTTATGTGCATCTTGTCTATTCATGGTTATATTTAGATTTGCATGTATTTACTTCATATTTGTTTATGCTTACATGTGTTTTACATTTATACTTGCATTGTCTTGTATTTTTTGTGGTGTGTATATCGGAGTTTCCGAAAAATAGGGACCCTAATATGATACCCTAAATAGTAGGATGCTTGTTATAAGGACCCCAAAATAAGGTACCCCTAATTCTTGGAAACTTCCAACTATAGATCCCTTATAGTACCCATATGGATCCCTTCAAAGGAACCCTCATAATCCACTGTTCAAGGACCCTACTACTGTTGATGATATTAAATCCTGCATTACCATAAGGAGCCAAAACTATGGGAATAATGGTATATTCCGTACTATGGGCAATGCAGGATTTATGTCATCAACCGTAACACTAAGTATCATGACCTCAATTAGGGTCCCTTTTAGGGTACTTAGAAGTCTACTTACTACCTACTTACTCAGTCCCCCGACCCTCCAAGTAGCCATGAACCTCCCTAAACCCTAAACCCTGAACCTCGAACCCTATAAAGCCTTTAAACCTCGTAGTAGAGTAGGTAACCTTTAACATTTTTCCAAGTAACACTCTATAAAACTCAAAGGGGAGCTCTGGGGCCCGTCGCCGCTGGCCCAAGCAGGCCTGGGCCAGCTGTGCTTTGGCAGTTAAGGCTACTACTCGGGGTTCTGTTGAGGGTTTTTAGGGGTTTGGGGTTAAGGGTTTAGGGTTTAGGGGTTTAGGGTTTAGGGGAGAATTAGGGGTTAAGGCTTTAAAGGTTTAGGATTTTTGGGGTTAGGGTTCAAGACTACTACCCTGTTCTGTTGAAGGTTTAGGGATTTTAAGGCTTTAAAGGTTTAGGATGTTGGGGTTTAGGGTTTAAGCCAAGGTTTAGGATTTGGGGGTTTTAGGGCTTGAAGGGTTTGCGGTGTAATGGTTTAATGCTTCGTTTGATGGTGCTGTAAGGTGCAGTTCAAGGGTTTCTTGCAAAGGGTTGCAAGGGATTAGAAGGGGTTGATGGGGCTGTCAGTGGGATATTATAAGGGGTGTATCGGGGATCTAGCTACAGCTTCTCCCGAATGGCACTGATCATCCTGTGACACGGGCAATGGCAATTCGCCAAGGTTGAGAACACGCAGACTAGCCGACTAGTGACTACTGCAGGAACCTGACTAAGAAACCCTGGGCCTATACCCCCCAACAAATAGTAGGATTCATATAAGGAACCCTAATAAAGGCCCAAGGTTTCTTAATCAGGTTCCTACATTAGCCATGACCCAATGCAGCAACAGAGAAAGAGAAAGCTCCCCATGTCTTGCAGGCTCAGCCACTGGCTGGCATCGCAGGCAGTTTTTTGTGCTTGGCGTCTTGGAGTCTTGTTGGAGGTTCATGAGTACTTATAGGTAGGGATATAAGTAGGGTAACTATACTTATTAACCCATATTGGGGGACTTGTAGCTCCACTTGTATCTACCCATGAACCTCCAAGTTGTGTTACACACCCACCCAAAGCCCATATTTCGCTTGGTTACATGGCTGGTGTGCCCACACACACACCCCTAAACCCACCTCACCCCCAAATGCTAAACCCTACAGTCACCTAACCGAACCCGAAGCTCATCTTGATCGCTGCGTAGCAGTTCGGCGGGTGTAGCATAAGAACTTCCCTCGGAGCGATCCTCATCACTGAGACCTTAATATAGGCCTCAATCATGCGAATAGGGTTTTGGGGTATATCCAATTATAATTATAATTATAGTTATAATTAGAATTATAAGTAAAATTATAGTTATAATTACAATTAAAACTGTAAGTATAATTATATCTATAATTATAATTTTAATTATAATAAGGAGCCCCCCCCCCCGGCCCGAAAGCTCTAGACTTTCTGGAGATCAGGGTTGCGGGTGTGCCGGGTCTGGGGCTTTAGGTGTAGGCTTTCAGGGTTTAGGGTTTAGGGTTAGGGTTTCGGGTCTGGGGTTTAGGGTTTAGGGTTTAGGGGTTTAGGGTTTAGGGGTTTAGGGTTTAGGGTTTAGGGGTTTAGGGTTTAGGGGTTTAGGGTTTAGGGTTTGAGTGTGGCTCTGGCTCTAGGCTCAGCTGCCCGTTTACTTTCTTCGCAGCTCCATGGTTTCGGCTTGCCAACAGAGTCACCCACTGGCTGTGCTACGTTAAGGCTTCATTTAAAACACCTGTGCTAGAGAAGTGGTTTGGTATGGTAGGAGCAGATGTTGAGGAAGTGATTGATGACGGTAACATAGGGGCCTAAATAATTACCAGTACTATTTTTTTTTTGGGGGGGGGTCCTTATTATAATTACAATTTGATATACCCCAAAACCCTATTCGAATTATTAAGGCCCCTATATTAGGGATCCGGCAATTGCCAGACGGAGCAGTTGCGTCCTCGATCCCCAGCATCATCCGGATCGTGGTCATTGCCATCGGGTGTCATCACCCTCTTCTTCAACCCTGAACCCTAAACCCTACACTCTAAACCCTATACCCTGAACCCTGAAGCATAGCCACAACCACCGCCAGCCCCATACTTATCATTACCGTCACTAGTGCCCCATCGTATCTGTCATCTGCTCCCTCTACTTCATCCTTCTAGTCGTCATCTGCGCGGTGCGATGCTGGGGAGCCGCAGAAAATCAGCCATGCGTGGGTCCATACAAATATAGATCTGGTTATTTGGTCTTGGTGCTAGGATCATAAGGGTCCTCGTAAGGATCTTGTTGTCTGGACTGTATTAGTAGGATCCCTTGTTTTACCAAAAATCTCATGTTCATGCTCTGCTGCATCCCGGCTCAGAGCTAGCGACACACAGAGCGTCGCTTTTACAAAGTGCACAGTCTCGTGACAAGTGCTCCAAAAACTCTCAAACCAGCCGATAGCTCAGCCTTGGTGACGGCTGGATGGGGGTTAGGGTTCAGAATCCCCAGGGTGTAGGGTTAAGGGATCATGAGTATTGCCATAAATATTAGGATTATTCTTAGGGTTATTGGTATATTAGTAGTTGTGTTATTCTTACTGTCGTTATCGTTATTATGATGATTGTTTCCATTAGTAGGTTCAGGATCCCTGGGTTTAGGGCTTCGGACATCTACCTGGACCATCAAAAACCCGCATGTTTAGATGGTTTACTCAAAGAAGTCCTTAAACGGGTAGGGCTCTTTAGGGTCCGGGTAAACCCCAAACCCTAAACCCTTTGAAATTTAGGCTTTGCTGCTTCATTCTGGGATGTTGGAGCCTCGGGGTGTGCCTGAGCGCTGCAAAAACCTACCCGGGTAGTATAGTAGGACCAGTAGGACCCGTAGGAGCAATATACAAAGGAGATATCATAACTTCAAGCAGGTAGATTCTGCTGGGCGGCCTCTGTACTAGGCTATAAGCTCAAGGTGTATGGCTTGTTGTGTGGCGGGGGACAGTGCAGGTTGTTCTCCGGTAGACTCCAGATTCCAGGGTCTCCATGGGACACGAACCCCGCCAGAGTCTGTAAGGGAGTTTTACCCCAAAATAAGGTACCCCAATTTTCGGAAACTCCCGTATAGTCCTTCTGACACACCCGGCAGCCCGCCTTGAGAATCAGTTGTTAGGGTTTAGAGTTTAGGGTTTAGGGTTTAGGGCTTAGAGTCTCTGTCACCTCGCACCGCTGGCGCTGAGGGAAGATGAGGACGCCAAAGCCGACTATGCACGTAGCACAGGGTGGGTGCTCAATACGCTAGACACTGTTTCCTCTTGAAGGAAAAGCGAGTGCATGTGTGCTTGCGTTTACGATGCCCTTGCGGGTAATGACCAGAAGGCGGACGACATCTTGGACTGCGTCGCCTCCTACGCTTGCTGGACGGCAATGAACACTTGGAGGTTCATGGGTAGTTATAAGTGGGCTCATAAGTAGGGTAACTGTACTTATAACCCATATTAAGGGACTTATAACCCTGCTTCTAACTTTATAACTACCCATGAACCTCCAAGCATCGAGTGCCAACCGGCTAAGCAGCTGTGCTCCGGTCGCAGATCCGATGACCCCCCCAGAGCCTACAAAACCCCTTAATTAAGGAATATACCTTAAGGTTCCTTAAAAGGCTGATAGGAAGGGATCTATAAGGGTACTATAAGGGAATTGAGGAATATAGCCTTACCTAGTTGTAGAGTAGGTATCGGGCTCTCTGGGTTACAATAGGTAAAGTAGGGTTTAGGGTTTAGGGTCCCAGTAGTGGAGTAGGTAACCTTTAACCTTCTGGGTCTAGGGTCCTAGTAGTAGAGTAGCTAACCTTTAACCTGTTTGGGGTACTATAATCCCTATATAATCCTTATATTATGAAAAAGGTTAACCTTTGGTTCCCAGGATACCCGACAAGTAGGTTAAAGGGCTGATAGGAAGGGATCTATAAGGGTACCATAATAAGGGAATTAAGGAATATAGCCTTCCTGTAAGTTAGGGTTCCTTTAATGGCTCTTTTAAGTGTTTAATATGGTTTCGATAGGGGCCATATACCCTTTGATTAAGGAATATACCATATACCTTAAACCATAAGAGGTACTATGATCTAAGGTATACTTGGAGGGTCGGGGGACTTAGTAACTGGTTATTTTAAGGACTTATAAGTACCATAACCCCAATTAGGGTCCCTTTTAGGGTACTTTTAAGTCTATTTACTACCTACTTACTAAGCCCCCGACCCTTCAAGAAGGGTATTGGAGCCTTTAGGCTCTTTACGGACCCTTCAAAGGAACTCTTAACAGGAACTCCTAAAACTAGTTCAAGGGGGGAGGGGGGAGCATGGTGTGAAAGCCCTTGTGGGATCCATACCTTAAAGAAGCCGCTTCAAGAACCCAGAAAGGACATTCTCGGAAGGAACTCTTACACCCCAAGCCGCCAAAACATCCCAAACACTACACCCGAACTCCTTTAACCCCAAATTATATCCCAAAAGAGTGTGTAGGGTTCAGCGTGTAGGAGAAATCCTTAGATCCCAAGCCCCCAAAAAAGGGGTCCCAAACCCTAAACCCGAAATCCTTAAACCCCAATTCCCATAGTTCCAACGGTTTAGGGTTTAGGGGCCCTTATAGGAACCTTTATGGTACCTTTTTCCACAAATCCCCAAAAAAGGGTCCTCTGAGTTAAAGGGGATATGGTTTAGTAGGGTTTAGGACATATCCCAAACCCTAAACCCGAAGTCCTTGAACCCCAAATTGCATAGTACCAACGGTTTAGGGTTTAGGGATCCCCAACCCCTCAACCTGAAGTCTTTAAACCCCAAATCCCCGAACACTATAAAGGCACAACAAAGGTTCCTATAAGGGTCCCTATACTCTAAACCCTTTAAGGATTATTATAGTTACTATATTACTATAAAGGTAAGCCTGTAAGGGTTATATACTATAATACTATAATACTACTGCTGATGGACAAAATCCTGCATGACCCTAAGGACCCTAAACTATGGGAATTATGGTATATTCCTGATAATGGGTAATGCAGGATTTTGTCCATCAACAGTAGCAAGGGTCCTCCGAGGTGCCGAAATGGACTCCGGCGGCTTTGGCGGCCCAGGAAATCCCTACGCACAGGGCGACTTCCCCGATGCCGGCTTCCCAGGAGCTCCTGGGAGAGACCTCGGGGGGGGGATTCTTAAGAACCCTTTAAGGGTTACTATAGGCCTGAATGTTACAGGGGCTTTAAAGGGGCTGTAGTAGGGTTCCTTTAACGGGTTCATCATAAGGGTTGCTATAATATACTTGATTCTTAATACCCCTTTCAGGATTACTATTACCATAAAGGTACTATAAAGGTAACCCTGTAAGGGTTACTATATTACTACAAAGGTACTATAAAGGTTCCGATAAGGGTTTCTTAATAACCCTTTGCTATAGTATCCATAGGAACTATTGTTTTTATTTTTGTTCATATAAACCAAGGAGGAAATAGTTTAATGATTGTTATAAAGGTAATGTAAATATTCCTGTAAGGGTCCCTAAACCTTAAACCCTAATCCCTTTAAGGATTACTATAAGGGTACTATAGAGGTTGAGGGCTTGGGGTTTAGATTCTTCTGGTCAGTGTCAATGACCCTGTGAAAGTGTTGCTATAAGGATTGCCACAAGGGTAGCAGAAAGGTTCCTATAAGGGTACTAAGGAAAAGGGTCCTGAGAGCCTCAGTTTGGGGTCGAAGAGTGAATCGCGAGGAAGACGTTGTTTAAGATGCGTAGCAGCTGAATAAGCGTGCCTTACACTTTTGTTGGATTACGACCCCTTGTGAAACTGGAAGATTAACATTTTCGGCTCCTATGAACCCGGCAAGTAAGGATAACATATTCCATCTCTACGTGAAGGCTGAGAGTCTAGCGAGGCTTCAGGGTGTGGTTGTGGCTAGGACCCTCAAGCCTAAATCCTAAACCTTAAGCCTCAAGCCCACCTTGACCCACCAGAACCTACCGTTTTGTAGGGTCCTGTTAGTTCCATATTAAGGTTTATGATAAGAACCTCCAAAAAAGCTGGTTTTGGTCTGTTAAAGTAAACCCTAAACCCCTAAGCCTAACCCCAAACCCTAACCATTTAACACTAAACCCTAAACCGTGGACTGGAGGGGGTCCGAGGGGGTTTCAGCATGTATCGGCAGTGTAGCGACAGGGAGTTGGGGAGACAGTTCCTAGTAGTAGAGTAGGTAACCTTTGACCTTTTTGGGGTAGTATAACCCCTATATAATCCTTGTATTATGAAAAAGGTTAACCTTTGGTTCGCCATGATACCCGACAAGTAGGTCAATCAGGAGATCTGTTCTTGCTTGGAAGTTCATGGTGGTTATAAGTGCGGTTCTCAGCCCCCCTAGTATGGATTATATTATTTAGACTTACCTTGCTTATAACTCCACTTAGAACACCATGAATCCCATGAACCTTCAAGTAATTGAGCGTGCCCCGCAGTCCCATCCAAACGTCTGCAAGTGGGTCATAACAACAGTTCCGGAAGAGCCCCGAAGACTTGGATAGATAGAGCTTGCGATTGCAAAGGTGCTTGGCATTACAGTCTCTCACCATGGCTCTACCCACAAAGCCCATTACCCTGAAGTCATGATAGAAGCCTCTTACTTCGACCTCAACCTCGGTACATGGCTTACTTGGAGGTTCATGGGTAGGTACAAGTAGGGATATGAGTAGGGTAGCTATGCCTATGACCCATATTAAGGGACTTGTAACTCCACTTGTATCTACCTATGAGCCTCCAAGTAGTTGCTTTACATTTTGAACCTCGAGACACTAGACGCTCAGCTTGGCAGGACCCAAGGGTGACGGCAAGGGGAAAGGAAAGGGCAAAGGGAAGGGTAAGGGAAAGGGCAAGAAGGGCGGCAAAGGCATGCGAAAAGGCCTGGGGGAGGGGTCGAGCGGGTGGGATTGGAACTTGGGTTACACGTGTAATTAGCCCAAAAGAACATGCCTTTGCAGGGGTTTCGTTAGAGTCCGTTCTTATGGGTTGCACTGGGGGTTTTCGAAGGTACAAGTGGGCTTCTAAGGCTTTGGGAGTGGGCTGAGCAGACTTGTCCAGATGTGCAGCTCGCTGCTTTTAATACAGGCCGTTAATACTTGGAATAGGGTTTCGGGGTACATTTTCTGTTTTCTAAGTACAATCGGGACTCTCCGTGAAGTAGTATTCGTAATTATTTGCTCCCCTCGGTTATTGAATATGAGGCCCTCACCGGTGGTTGCTTTAAAGGTTTCAGAAGGGTTCCTTAGTAGTAGCGTAGATAACCTTTAACGTCTTTGGTGTACTCTAATCCTTATATGATCCCAAAGCTTAAATTGTTGGTTCCCCTACTATACTGGACAAGTGGGTTTCAGGGTTTGGGGTTTTGTTTAAAGGCTCATGAGGCAGTGCGTCAAGGATGACTTCCCCCAGGGTTTGACAGGGCTGCAGAAGGTCTTGGCGTTCGTGGATAGTTTCAATGAATGGGGATTGATTGAGCCTAACGTTTAAGAAAAGGCAAAACCCTTTTTATTGTCTATGAAACAACCGTAAACCCTAAACGATCAACCCTAAACCCTATAACACATAAAATCTTGCTTCTATCCGTGTTTACCATGTCCCCGCCTCGCCAGTGGCGCTGCCGAGATTTACGGCAAGCCTGCTAGCCACTAACCCCTGAGGGTGTTTGAGGGGTTCCTAGTACGTAGTCGAGTAGGTAACCTTTAACCTTTTGGGGTAGTTTAATCCCTATATAATCCTTATATTATCAAAAAGGCTAACCTTTGGTTCCCCCATGATACCGGACAAGTAGGGCTTTAGGGTTGAGGGTTGTGTCTAACGAAACTTGAGAGTTCTTTGAGGATTCCTTGAGGGTTTCCTTTATGCAGTTTGAGGTTCAGAGCTTCGCTAGGTTTGGGGGTTTGCTGTTTGGTTTGGGGTCTCGAGTTGAGGACATAGGATATAGATCCCTTTAAAGGGCCCTTTACCCCTACCCACCGACCCAATTCGAACACAGAGTCCTGAAATCGCTAATATGGGCCTTAATTTATTAGAATAGGGCTTTGGGGCCCATTATACTATAACTACAATAAGGACCCTAATTATTAAGGCCCCTATAGTAAACCCAAATGCAGCGAGGCACAGGAAAGATGGGGGGGAAGTCCGTCGTGGCCCCAGCGCGTGGATTGCGAGTTAGGGTTTAGAGTTCAGGGTTTTAGGGTTTAGGTGTTTAGGGTTTAGGGCTATATAGGGGCTTTAATAAATAGAATAGGGTTTTGGGGCCCATTATACTATGATTGGTTTCGGCACGGTTTTCTGTTGATGTTATGGAATGGAGCAGGTGTCGTAATGGGATCGTAAAACTTTCGGCAGTGTTTATCAGAGCTATCTAGGCTTTTTAGGAACTCAGAATCTGTCGGAAATTGCATGCTGTCCTTCTTCTTCTTCTGGTACTTCAAACTAGCTCCTTGACAAATACCGCCCTTGCTCCTATCTTTGGTTGTTAGAGGAGAGCTCGATTTCCTTGTGGTGAGGTTCCGCTCTCTTGAAACTCTCAACCCCCTATGAGGGAATAAGTGTCGAATTCGTGATACTACCGTTAGGGTTTAGAGTGTAGGGTTCAGGGTTTAGTGTTCAGGGTTTTGCATATTGTAGACCCATGATGGATAAGCCCCTAAGAGCAATAAGATTGGATACCTCTCATGACCCTCGTTGATGATTATGGTCTCCATGACGAAATGACGATGGTGGTGAAAACGATCCTCATGATGGTGTTGATGACGTTGATCATCACAATCACCTTTCCGTCATAACACTGAAACAGTAGCAGTAGCCGTAGCGGGGTAGCAGCAGCCGTTGCGGAACAGTGGCAGTACCAGCAGCAGCAGCAGCAGCAGCTGCAGGAGCAAGACGAGGAATAACAAAAGTAATAGATGTCGTCGTCGTAAGAGTGGTAGCAGCAGTGCTCGCACTGAGCTGCTCGCACTGATACCGAGACGATCCTGAACGTTAAACTTTCAAAAGCCTTGACACCTCAACCTTGAAACTCTGTGATTTGCACCCCTCGCCTTCACTAATGTTCCGTTAACCCTGCAAGTTTGGGAAACTCACCCGAGCCTCGCTGTCAAAAGGAGCTCTTCTATGGAAATGATGATGCCGGTGACCGCATCCGCCCGAAGGCGACATACATACATAATTACACGAGTACGAGTGTATGTACGTACATACGTAAACACATACGTACTTGCCTGGAGATGCAGACATACATACACGCACACATTTTTGCATGCATACATGCATGCATGCGTACATGCATACATATACACTTACCTACCTAAATGCATACATACATCCCTTCCGTACATACATACACATTATTCTGTAAATGCAAAGACGGATCTGACACACCTAGGTGCACACGAAGAAGCAAGTATGTGGTGTCAGTGTGCTTTTGTTCGTCTTTGCCACCCTCAGAGTGGAGCGGAAGAGACAAGGAGGGACAAAGGGAGGGAAAGATGCTGCACGAAGGGACCATGGGACAAGCAGCAACTAAGCTGGTTCTCGAAATGCTCGCTCGATGCAGGTCACTGAGAATGAAGCCAAGGAAGCACGCGCTATCGTGGTGAAGGCCCAGACTTGAAGGTTCATGGGTAGTTATAAGTGGGTTATAAGTCATAGTTACCCTACTTATAACCCTAGTTATAACTACCCATGAACCTCCAAGGAGGGGTTTCTGGTTGAAGCACTAAACTCCTATTCCGAAACCCTGAGGCCCCTAAAACTTAAACCTGAACCCCCAAAACCAAAATAGCATGAACTCTCTAAGCCCCAAATCCGAAAACACCAGTAAACCTAAAGCCTGTAGTACCAGTAAACCTGAAGGCTGAGTTCCTAAAGCTTGAATTCTTAAAGCTTACCTAGTAGTAGAGTAGGTAACCTTTAACCTTTTGGGGTAGTATAATCCCTATATAATCCTTATATTATGAAAAAGGTTAACCTTTTCTTCCCCATGATACCCGACAAGTAGGCTTAAGAGAAGGCCCTGAACAACAATCGAAAAAAACCATAATCAGCCCGACAAAACCCTAACCCACCCCCCCTCACCACACCCCGCCCCAAAAAGGCACCCTTAAAAGCCCAGCTCAGTTGGCTGCATCTTATCAGGCTCAAATTGACGCGGAGCACCGAAAGGCTGCCTCTCGCCCTGCGCTCTTAGTGCAATTTGTTGCCCTACGGGTCCAACAGAGTCGTTTCAAAGCATTTAGCACTTTCTGGTTAATCACACATCTGAACGGTGATCTTCGATTGAAAGCGAGGTTTACAAAGCAAGGGACGGCTACGGAGGCATGACAGAGGAAGATCAACCCGTTCCGGAGACCTGAGCAAGAGACCACGAATCCTCAAAAACCACCAACTCATCAGACTCCCTCAAAATTCTATAAACTCCTGAGCCCTGAAATCACTAAGCCCGACACCCTAAAGCCCCAAAGCCCGCATCAGGAGCTCGGAACACCAGACCACAGATCCGGCGCCCTGAAACCCTTAACTCCAAAAACCGAAAGCCGCCGACGACGACGACGGCTACTTGGAGGATCATGGGACTTAGTAAGCAAGCTTATGAGTAGTTTAATTGGGGTTATAAGTATCTCTAACTATGATTAATTACCTTCTTTTAAACAAGCCTAGCTACTAAGTCCCAGGATCCTTCAAGTATTACTACATCTTAGGACTTGGGCAAGCACAACACACCGAACATCCCTTTCGCAATCCCTGAGCGGATGTGGGGTTCTCCGGCCTTGTTCCGTGTGAGCACAGTCTAAACCCGCCGGAGGAAAGCGAAAAGGGTTTACTTGGAGGGTCGGGGGACTTAGTAACTGGTTATTTTAGGGACTTATAAGTACCACAACCCCAATTAGGGTCCCTTTTAGGGTGCTTATAAGTCTACTAACTACCTACTTACTAAGTCCCCCGACCCTCCAAGTAGGGTTTGGGCTTCACAGGATTCTCAGAAGGATCCCTTGAGCCAAACTCCAGAAAAGGATCCCTTGTCCCAAAATCCTAAAACGGAGCCCTTGGCCCAGAATCCTAAACAGCCACCCGGGAGCCAAAATCCTAAAAAGGAGCCCTTGACCCAAAAATCCTAAGAGGAACCCTTGAGCCAAAATCATGAAAAGGAACCCCTCACCCAGAATCCTAAAAAAGAAACTTTAAGGCCCTTCACACACAAACCCTTCAACTTGCCTGGAGCCCTAGAGTTCAGGTTATAAATCTGTGTAACTCAAAGTAGTTACCTTATTTAGAACCCTAGTTCCTAGACCCTAAACCCTAAAACCCTGAACCCAATAAACCCTAAAACCCTAAAACCCTGAACCCAATAAACCCTAAAACCCTGAACCCAATAAACCCTAAAACCCTAAAACCCTAAAACCCTGAACCCTAAAAACCCTAAAACCCTAAACCCAAGAATCCTTCAACATGAATTTGGAAGCCCAGGAGCGCGACACGATCAAAGCCAAGGTTACTGCGGCCTCGCCGCGGGGACCTGCTGGAGGGCTCGTTCTTCAGGTCTAACATAGTAGAAGCTAGAAAGTTGGAACATCATTAGCCTTATGCCCTTAAAGTAAAGTAAAGGGAATCCCAGCATGAATCATCCTAAATCGATGTTCCAACTTTCTGGCTTCTACTATATAAGGGCCTGAATAGTTTGAATAGGGTTCCTTTTTAAAGGGGTCTATACAAGCTACTATAAGGGCTACTATAGGGGAACTATAATATAGGCTATGCTTTAGGGCCTAGGGCTTCGCAGCAAACTTTTCGTCGCAAGTATCCTCAGATTCATGTTGGTGGTGAGAGTACAAAATGACTAGTACTGTTAGAAGGGGATAGAGCCCTGGAGGGAACGCAAAAGCCTCTCAAAGCCATTGGCCCTAAACCGTAAAACCCTAAACCATAAACCCAAACCCGAACACTCCGGACCATACTAAACCTGAAACCTCTGCAAAGGCTCCGAAGACTCTAAACTGCTAGAGTACACCGTAAACCCAACTCTGGAAAACCTGAAAGCCCTTACCCTAAACACTAGACTCCGAAACAAGTAAACCTTTAACTGTAAAGTCTAAAATCTCAACCCTTAATCCTTAACCCTACACCCTTAACTTCGAGACCCGAAACTCTACACCCTATAAATCCCAGGAAGGATGACCTTCAAGCCATGATCAACGCCCGCCTGCAGAAGAGCCTGTCCTAAGGCCTCCAATACGGTGAATCCTGGAAAGTTGTTTAGGGTTTAGGATTTTGGGATTAGGGCTTATAGTGAATCCCAGAAAGTTGGAACATGGGTTTAGGATGATGAGTGCTGGGATCCCCTATACTTTACCTTAAGGGCAGGAGGATAGTGATGTTCCAACTTTCTGGTTTCTATTGTAGGTGTTTCCAGGGGTTCAGAAGTTCAAGGGGCTAGGCAGGATGAGGATCTCGGGATTCCGGGTTTCGGTAGGGTTTAGAGTTTAGGGTTTACACGTTAGGGTTCAGGGTTTCGGGTCGCCTTGAGAGATGCAGGACTCGGGGTTTGGGTTTGAGGGTTTAGGTGTCTTGGAATACCCGACATTTTTGCTTAGTAGCTGAGTAGGTAACCTTTAACTCTTTAACCTTTTGGGGTTTATATAATCCTACCATAATTCAAAAGGTTAACCTTTTTTTGGCTAGGATTCTCAGCCCCTAAGTTAAGGGTTTCTACAGGGGTTGTATAAGCTCACAGGGTTGAGGAGCCTACGGCGTTAGGTTAAAGGTTTTGGGTTTCTGCAACATCGTGTTATGCACCCTAAAAATTGTAGGTGTCGTACTGACTCCCACGGTGTAGAAGGGCGTGTACATACCTACCTACATACATAATTACCGAAACAGGTACATACATGAATAGATACACTCATACACACATATACACACATACATACACATATGCGTACTGTTTATGTTACTTAGTTTACTTATATGTATATATATATATATACTCATCTATCTGCCTGTCGGCCTGGCTCTAGTTGAATGTGTTTCGTTTATTGTTATTCGTCGAACTCCGTGTGCACTTATTGATATATGTGTGTATGTCCGTCTGTGTTTGTATACGTATATGTGCGTGTATAGGCATGTGTATCTGTATGTGACGTGTGCATTTATATGTATGCCATGTACGCGTATGTGTATGTGCATGCGCATGTGTATGTAATTGTGTATTTGCATGTACAGCTACAGTAGTTCACTACGAAGTTAATTGATTGTTTGTGTGCTTTCTGAATCTGCTTGTATATGTGCAGACGAGTGCAGGCACACATGTGTGCATATATAGATATATGGGTGAACAGGTTCGTTGGATAGACAGACAGGCAAAAACAGAGAGAGAGAGATAGACACGTAACTATTTGGATAGGTTGATCTCTGTGAAATTCTCCGTCTAGGGTGCCTGCCGACCGCCGTGAATTTACACTACACTCCCCCATAGGGCATATTTACAAAAGAATACTCGTCGATTTGTCAGCTGCGCCTCACCGCAGGCATCTGACGCTGGCTCGCGCTTACAAATTGATTGGACAGCACAGTGAGATACCTGCAGTGTTTGCGGCACACCAGTGCCCGCTGGTTTGAATCAGCTTCCGTGTTCGCTGCATCAGAGCAATTTCGGTACACAAGCGGGCTAAGGGATTAAGGAGAACAGAATGCATTCTGCATGCAACTACTACTGCCACAGTCATCATGCTTTCTTGTCATGCCTTCGCAGTTGCTGCCAATAGCTCTAGTACAGTCGATGTCAATGTATCGCTATAGTAACAATCATACTTGGTATGTTCTTGTAATTTATGTTATATAGTATGCATTATGCGTTAGGAGATATGTATGCTTATTATTAGTAGCCTATTATTCAGTATATGTTCTATATGTGATGATGATGATGATTATGATGACGATGATGAAGATCATCAGTTACACATTTTCACGAGACACAAACCCGAAAGCCAAAGCAGTCCCTGAACATGCCAAAGGCTGACTTACTTAGCCAATGGGAGAACTGGTAGCTTTCTGGCCGTAAACATTTGGTTTATGACAGCACGCTTGCACTTTTCTGCGGCCCTGTTATTGGAGAAGATATTGGCAGGTTTTGAAAATCAGGGATGCTGATGTGTCACTACAAGGACTCCTGAATCAAGAAGCTTCCTTTTCCCCCACCTGTTTCTGATTCCCTTATGACAGATCTAACACGAACATGTAGACCAGCCGTAACGACCGTAAAACTTAAAGAGTTCAAAGGCCCTCAACCTTAAACTGTCAGTCTTCTGGGGGGTTGAAAAGTTGTTGGTCCTTTCTGCTTTGGTGGGTCAGAGGCGGAGGATTCTTTGGGGTGCGGCCTGGTGGTAGTTCTACAAGCGTTTTCCGGGGATTCATAGACTTTAGTGAGTTAGGGTCCCGTGGAGGTATCTAGTGACTAGTGACATAGTGGCTCATGATGGCGATGTCATTCAGAATCTCAAGCGAAACATAACTCAGAACATGTCAATCTAGGCTCTCAAGTCTGCAATTTTTGCTCTGGTGGCATGTCGAACATTCTATTTTGCTGCAAGCATCTGTCCTAAGAAGAGGGATCAGTGGATCCAGGGGTTAGTTTCAAGAGAATCGTCAGCCACGAGTGTGTAATGGTTGTGACTTACCCATGTTGAATAGTTTCAATCGCTGATGCTAACGGTTTGCATGGTTTGCTCTATATCGGTTTTAAAGCTCCTGGAAGTGTCTCGGACTACGCAAGCTTCGACCGTCCAGGTTTCAAGGCTTGGTGAGTCCAACCTGTGTCACTATGGAAGCAGTTGTCCCTGATCCCGTTTCGTGCACGAGAGACTTTCAGCAAGATCATGGCAGGCTTTACTTTAGGGCAAGAAGCTTATAAGTTAGTCTTGAGTGGTAAAGAGAGGAGTTTTTCAACAGACAGAGCTCGTCCAGGGCTAGCTCTTTTCAGGTTCCATGTTAGTTCAGCGAGGGTTTGAAGATATCGAACATATTCCCAATATCGTTCGTATGCCCCTCTTTAACTACAAAATGTGTAACCCCTTCTCCAAAAATCAAAATATAGAACCCTCTAGTAAGCCAACGAGGCCTCTATGCTAGGGCTGTTGGGGTTTGAGGCTTCGGGTCGAACTGAGAGATCCCAGAAATCTTTTGAGTGTATGAAGATGCCTTGTGCACTGCGGGGTCACCACCAGCCATCCTTTATAGGCTCTAAAGGGACAAGTCTCTGTATATGATTGACAATGATTGCGACAATGATTGATATGCCAGCATCTGTGGACTGAAGAAAAGGGGCGCCCCAGGCTCCAAAGCCCTTGATACCTAAACCGGTCAAGCCTACAGTTGCAATATGTCGTGGCTATGTCGTAGCCACTCGTGGTTGTGGTTGCAGCAATCATCATTGTTTTTATGGTTGTTGTTGCTGGTGGTGGAAGCGGTAGTGGCGGCGGCGGTGGAGTTATTGCGTGTGGACACAAGTGTGTGGGTGTAGGTTTATTGCTCACACCCGCGCTTCGTAGCGCCTGGATCCATTTATCGACTACTGTCCATGGGTGTCTACTATTCTTTCAGACACTGTAAGTTCTGCAGCTGCAATATACTCTATACAACACTCAGACCCTATTCCAATCACTAAATCCCTATATTACAGCTCCCCAACCCTCATACCCACCAACTCCTGACCTTCAACCCACTCGTCGACATAACAAAAAGGCACGAACCCGTGATTTGGGAGGAGACGCCACGACTCGCTGCTGTGTGCCCCATCTACAGCGGTAGTTAGGACGCACCCGGATGTCCTAGTGTAGCTCACATCTCCCTAACAAAACACTACAAAATTTGGGCCCCTGATCGTGCGGCCAGGTGTCCCTGGTTCAGGGTTAAAGGATTGCGCGACGTACATTCCAGGGCATGGCCGAAGGTTTGATCCTGAAAGTCTTGTGTTTAGGAAATGAAGATAATTAGTACTGGGTACAATTTTATCAGTTCATATCCGAAACTGCAGGTCCCTAAACCCTCAAGCCCAAACCCTAAAGCCATAAACCCCAAAACCCCAAGCCCCAAACCCCAAGCCCTAAAGCCCTAAAACCTAGACCTGGAGCACCCTAAACCCTAAACCCTCACCATTGCTTCAACCCCCACTTGGAGGGTCTTTAGGGGACTTAGTAAGTAGGTAGTAAGTAGACTTATAAGTACCCTAAAAGGGACCCTAATTGGGGTTATGGTACTTATAAGTCCCTAAAATAACCAGTTACTAAGNGACTTAGTAAGTAGGTAGTAAGTAGACTTATAAGTACCCTAAAAGGGACCCTAATTGGGGTTATGGTACTTATAAGTCCCTAAAATAACCAGTTACTAAGTCCCCCGACCCTCCAAGCAGACTCTGAACTTGAAGGGCTGGAGTCCAACAGAAGGGCCTTCACAGCTTTGTCATAGTTGGGTAGCATTTTTCATCCTTAGAGTTTAGCTCAAGATCATGATGCTCTGGATGTTCATGATGCGACATCGTATGTTGACATCACATACAAAGCAACTTATGGTTGTTCACTCAAAACAGGAGGGACCTATCGACTATCGATACATGCAGACAGAGAGTGTACTTAAACCCAAGCAGGAATAGGAAGTTAGAGTTTTCATACCATCCCACCATGGACTAGACAGCCCGTCCAAACTTGGTTCAGCGGCTCACTTGGACCATTTTCGGGTGAATGAATCCCAGCAACAATCGATGTATAGCCATTGTTAAAAGTGGTAGTAGAAAGGAGTACATAGGGCCACTAAACCCTAAGTCCTTCCGGTCCCACTTAGTGGGCTGCGACCCGAGCCTAAGTTAGGGTCGATGTTTTCCTTGAACCCTATGCCAGAGCTTAATATAGGGTCCTTAATAACAAGAACAGGGATTTGGGGTATATTAGCCCTTATGTTACACCAAAAACCCGCATGTCGGGTCTGGCTTTGTGTTCAGGGTACAGGACTGTCGGATCTAGGCTTCACGTTCGGTTCCCTTATGGGAGTTTCCGAAAATAGGGGACCCTAATATAGTACCCTAAATAGTAGGATCCCTATTATAAGGACCCCTAAATAAGGTACCCCTAAGTTTCGGAAACTCCCTTACTAAACCAAACAGTAGGAAAAAACGGTGTGGAAAAAGGGCACCCTTATTGTAAATGGGCTACACAGGAACCTAGGCCTTCAATTCATCAGGGCTCAGCGTTTCGGATTTGGGGGTTCGAAGCTTTTGCAGCTTATAGCTTATATTTCAGAGTCGTGAGACTTAGTAAGCATGGTTATAAGTATCTTAATCGGGGATATAAGTAATTATTTGTATAGTTACTGTACCTGATATCTAACCCCAGTTTCTAAGCATGACCAGGATTTGGGTTTGAGGGTTTAGGGCTTAGGGTGATGCGGGTGTTGGAGTTGAGGGCTTCAGGAGTAAGGAAGTCGCCGTTCACCTTGCTGAACCTTCTGGTGACGTGCAGGTGCTGCGGCAGGCATCGCCCTAGCACATCGCCGGGCGTATAGCGGGGGCCTTGTGCAGAAGTACGATTGGGCATTTCAGAAAGTTTGTGGTGGGGTTCTTATGACCAGGATCCCGTTAGGGGTCTTTGTGAAGGGTAGGTATGCATATCACGCATCTTATTAGGTACGGTTCTCCGTTTCCGGGTTCTTATATCATAACAAGGGTGCTACTCTGTAGGAGTCGGCTTCCTGACATCTTGAAACTCCGACCTCTTGATTCTAGGGCTTTTGCTGGCTTTCGGATAGAACTTAAACCGGAAGCCCCAAACAGCAACATTACAACCTGCAGCGTGCCCCCTGCCTCACACTACACCCGAAGCACTGCATGGCATGTGTTTATATATATATATATAAACATACACTCACACACCTTACACTGGATTTAAGGTGATGTTGCATATGCTACAGGAGATACGGTATGGGTCATGGCGTGGGAGCTCGGGTGTTTGTTCCATCGCTATGTGTATATTTATTGGCCAACAAAGCCAGAGCGGCCGCAAAGCGAAGTGTGCAGGGGCGGACGACTATTTCTTGATCAACAGGTTGCTGTTCCTGTTCGATTACGAACTGCCGTAAGCCTTGAACCATGGATGCCTCTGCTGCAAGAAGAAACCAAACGAAACTGGTCCAGCAACGATGTGATAAAGACGCGGTCTGAATAGTGCGTGATGCTACCCCTTGTTTTACGTATGGTATATTAAGCCTCGACAGCCCGTGGCAGATTCTTAAGGCCCTTGCACTCAGGGGTTGCAGCAACCAGCCGTGAGCAACTTTCAACCCTGACTAGTGGATTCAAATACCCCGTAGTGAAGCAATATTGATGTATCGGGGATCAGCATTGGTAGAGAATCCCACTTCATGGCCCTCGTCATCAGCATACTGGGACCAATACTGGATTAAACACAGCCTCTGAAGTCTACGCTACGGGAACAGGAATTGGGATTTCGTGTCAAGCTCTCTATAATTAACTCCTAACTCCAAAGCCTCAAACCCTTACATTGAAGCCGTTTATACTTATTCAATTGGCTTCTCCAAGTAATTAGGGTTGGAAGTACCCTGGGCTAGGGTTAGGAGTATCATCGATGCCCAACCGGACTTTTTGCTACCGATTGGGCCCTGCAAGCCGTCCAAAATCCATGCTACAACCCGCAACAGACAGCCTCGGAACGAAGCACATCTATGGGAGATTCCTATCTTAGTAGTAGTAGTAGTAGTAGTAGTAGTAGTAGCAGGAGTAGTAGTAGTAGTAGTAGTGGTCTATGGGAGATTCCTATCTTAGGCCTTCTCAAGATGAGGATTCCACAACTTGGGGGTAGTTTTGTTAGGGAACGCTTGATTTCGGATCTGCCTGGCCAATACTAATGTAGGGGCCGTAATGATTTGAATAGGGTTTTGAGGGGCTCCTTATTTAAAAAAGAATATACAAGAATATGTCCCCGAACCCTATTCTTATTATTCAGGCCCCTACAGTATTTGTGCTGTGGGGTTTTGCAGGCCGTGGGGGAACTGCATTACTGATCATTCGTGTCGCATGTTCAAGTGGCCTCGCACCCCAAAACCAACGAGGTGGGCAGAGCCGTGGCCAACCTCAACCCCGACCCAGGAGTGCAAGTGCCAGGCCCTATCCTTACCCGAAGCCTTAAACCTCCAAGAATCGAATCTGTCCACAGCGAATGAACTCAGGCGGAGGCTGCGCTCAAGCTACAAAGGACTGGCTGGTTTAGGATCTGCTGCAGTTTCGGGCTCAGGATTGAGGGATTTAGGGCTAGAGATTTCGGGTGGCGGGGTCTGGGGCTTAGGACCATAGTTAGAAGCCTAAGTACCACAAGTCTTCGTATCTACCTGGCCAAGTAAAAGTGAAAGCCACAGGATCCACATTCTCGCACAAATAGGAATGCAGTTTTGGGTGTTGTAGGGCTTATAGGGTTCTGTTGAGGAATATTCCTTAACCCATGTGGTTTAGGATCCTTTTAAGGGTTGTAAAGGAAGAATATCCTTAAATTGTAGCGGCCTAAATACTCTGATTTAAGGTACAAACCTCAAGTAAGGGGCTTGGTTGGACATTCTGGAATGGCTTTACCGTGCACGAACAAGTGGAGCTCAGTCTAACATAGTGGCCGGATAAACTGCAAATACGTTGCTTCTTTTGCAGCTCCGCCACAGCTGCATAACAGAATGGCACTGCAATATTTCTCCAAACCGTTGTCGAAATATCCAGATTCCCATTTTAGAGAGATGCACGGAGCCAATACCTGTCAAGTAAGGAACGCGTGATAATACTTGGGCTTATGGTCCTTCTGTAAGTATACTACAACATACCCAAAACCCGTTTGTAAGAATATTAAGACTCCTCACTAGGTAGGCCTTTGGAACGTTTTGCATTTCCTTTATTGGGCCTAAGCGAATCTTTTTCACGACCATTATTCAAAGGCTGTCAAAGGCCAGCCCAGCTAAATAAACCGAAGCCTGAAGAACACCACAGGAACCCAAAACCCTGAAGCACTAGAACCCCCAAACCCTCAAGCCCTCATGGAAATGCCAACATGACCTTTAAAGAAACCTTGAAACAACCCCGGAGCCGCACCGAAGGAGGACAAAGACAGTATCCGAAGTCCTGTGGAACTTCAGCAGCGGGGGAACCTGTGTGTTCGTGAGGATTTCTGGGTCCCTTTGATGGTTCCTTTCAGGTTCTCTTGGGATTTGGGGTTGGTTCGTTTAAGTTCGTTGAAGGGTTCCCTGATGAGGTATTCCGGGCTACAGGGCTGTTGAGGATTTGGGGGTTGCCTAAATAAGGGTTGTAGGTTTCGACAATGACAAAGCATGTCTGTTTGGCATCACTTGCTGTACGAGGGTTCGGGGTGCAAGAGTTGTTGAGGCTTTCGATGCGGTTTTAGGATTTGTAAGATTTTATTTGTGCTCTAAGGTCATAGACGCTACATCATATGATTGTTGACATCGGTCCTCTATTGTGTCAAAGGTTCATAGTGTGATGTGGCTGTTCAAGCAGTTCTGGGGGCTTTCAGAGAGAGGCTGGGAAGAGTACCTTTAGT
The DNA here is from genome assembly GCA_003297005.1 of Symbiodinium sp. clade A Y106. Lineage (NCBI taxonomy): Eukaryota > Dinophyceae > Suessiales > Symbiodiniaceae > Symbiodinium > Symbiodinium sp. clade A. Next base: position 120,638 of record BGNK01000640.1, on the reverse strand, counting down.
TAATAAGGCACCTGAATTTGAGGCCCGTTCTACGGCTATGGACAGCTGCCCTGTCCGAGCTTAGGGTTTAGGGTTTAGGATCCCACAGTTACCCTACTTATAACCCCACTCATAATTACCCATGAGCCTCCAAGTACGCCCCCACACCCGAAACCTCAATTCCTCAGGCGACTACCCTACGACCTCAGTGAGGAGGATCGTGGGCCCTGAGACCTTCACCGGTTTGGGGCGTTCGAATATTGAAAGCAGGTAAGAGAGACGAGCTTGAAGACTCGGAAGCCATATTCTCCAGAGGTTTAGGATTTAGAGGGTTAGGGTTCAGCGTTTCAAATTATAGAGTTGTCAAAGTCCCATGTGCGCCTCAGGGGCGAGTTTGTCAGAGACCACCTCAGGCAAGCCAGTTGGACCCAGGCTGTGCCTGGTGTGCAGTGGATGCTTCCAGTCTCGCAGCTTCGCCCACAGGCTGTACTAGGGAAGCCTAAATAATTACCAGTACTATTTTGGGGGTTCCTTACTATGATTATAGTATAATGGGCCCCAAAACCCTATTCTAATTATTAAGGCCCCTATACCAGAGAACCGTACTATAGATCCCTTATAGAACCCTTTTAGGGATCCCTTTGTTTGGAACCCTATTCTAATTATTAAGGCCCCTATAGTACGACCTCTACCAGTGCAGCCAGGCCTGGCACCAGTCGCTCCTCGACCACGGCTTGTCCTGGATTTATCTAGACTACTTGAAGGTTCATGGGTAGTTATAAGGGTTCCTTTAAGGGTCCCTTTAAAGGGATGTTTAGGGATTCGATAAGGGTATAGGGTTTAGGGTCTACTTGAAGGTTCATGGGTAGTTATAAGTGGGGTTATAAGTCCCCTAATATGGGTCATAAGTATAGTTACCCTACTTATAACTACCCATGAACCTCCAAGTAGCCAGGCCTGCACCAGAGCCACGGCTGTGTTTTTTTAAGGGCCAGAGGTGCCCAAAGCACCCAGCACACGAGATCGACGGCCTTTTCGACGAGGCGGGTATCAAGTTCGGCCCGTTCCTCATGTCAATTTTCCGGATGCTGGACATCCGACGGCGGTACGACGGCCAGCACCCGACTTTGAACGGCGTCAAGATCATCATGAGCACATATTGGGACGTCGGCAGCAGCGGCGTCAGGGTCTACGTGATCGAGGGGTGGAACGTCCGCGACTTCGCCGACATTGACTACATAGTCCGTCAGCGCCCGGCCGGCCGGCTTCACCGGCATCGGCAGAAATGGGTTCGTCCTCCCCAAGAGCTCGAAGTAATCGATTGGTAATACTTCTCCTCAGTAGCCTTAGTAGGGTTTCTGAGTATAGCAAAAGCATGGAACTCCCCAAAACCCTAGTCGACTTTAGCCCCGACAGCATGCCAGCCGCCCGAATCCTTCAAACAACAAGCTTGTGTTAAACCCCAACAGCAACATCCGATCCTCCAGTGAACCCTGAACCCCAAACCTAAGGATGCAATGCCTGTCAAACAGAGGTTTGAACAGCTAATAAGAACTTCAAGGTCGCTGTACGTACAAATTGTGTCGTTAGTTATATACTACCCTCAATCAGCCGTAGTATTGACCCGTAAGCTCAACCCTAGTAAACCTCCCAGGCCCTCTGGAAGCTATAAGAACCCTCTAACACGGGAGCCCGTATGCATCCTAACCCCTAAAGCAGTTTAGTGCGGCATTAGGAGCTGCTAGAAACGCCCATGAAAACCTTCAAGCAACCCTAACGAGCTCCCTAAACCCTGAGCGTCCCCTCCTGTATCCTTAACTCTAAATCCTCACCCCGAACCCTTTACCGGTAAACCCCAAACCCGAAGGTCACCCTAAACCCTATAAACCCTAATTCCCAAAACTTTACAAACCTGCAACTTCCTATAACACCCCATAAAGCCCTATTAAGCCCCAAACCCTAAATCCTTAACTCTTATGACTTCTATACCACCCTACTTGGAGGGTCGGGGGACTTAGTAAGTAGGTAGTAAGTAGACTTATAAGTACCCTAAAAGGGACCCCTAATTGGGGTTATGGTACTTATAAGTCCCTAAAATAGCCAGTTACTAAGT
>BGNK01000640.1:32685-118281 GCA_003297005.1 Symbiodinium sp. clade A Y106 | reverse complement strand
GGGGGGGAGGGGGGGGGGCTGTTATGATGGGTTTAGTACCATAGGGTTTAGGGTTAGGGGTAAAAAGGAGAATATCGGTATGCAGACGTAGGTTGTAGAGGTTTGCAGGAGGTTTCTGACTGTTTTGTAAGGGGGCCTTTGAGGTGTCATAGGGTGTCGATAAAGGAGGTTTGCGGCCGCCGCGGAACGGCCGCAAGAAGCTCTAAGCCCCCCAACCCTAAGACCTAAACCCCAAACCCTGAACCCTAAAGCCTAAACCCCAAACCAAAAGCCTCAAAAATGCCAAGCTGATTGGGGGTTTGAGCCCCACGTGCCCTGGAACCTCAGCCTCGCCTCACGTCTTACTCCCCAGCATGGGAACCTAGAGGCTCAGTTCTCTTTTTTGATAGGTCACATGGTTTAGGGGTTTCGGGTTTAGGGTTTAGGGTATGAGCGAAGTATAAGTCCGAGCACAACACATTAATATGAAGTAGGATTTATATTACCGTTTTGGTGAGTGTAGATAGGCCTCCTTCTGAATATTGGTGGGTGTATATATTGGGTTTGATTATGGGGATACTAGTAATACAAACCATACCCTATATCGCTTGAAGGGGTTTGGAGGTTGGGATTTCCTATGCTAAATCGTTACTTGGAGGTTCATGGGTGGTTATAAGTGGTGGGGTTATAAGTCCCTTAATATGGGTTATATGTAAAGTTACCCTACTTATAACCCAACTGATAACTACCCATGAACCTCCAAGTAAACCCCTAAGCCCTAAACCCTTAGCCCCGAAACCCAAAGCCCCTGAACCCAAAACCCCTAAACCCACGAGCACGGAGCATGCGGAGAGGAAGAGGAGTGGCGCGAGTACGACGAGGAGGCGCCATGAGCTGCCAAGAGCCTCCAAAACCGCTACATCAGAGGAAGAGACCTGGAATTATATTCGGTTTAAGGTTTAGGGTAAGGGGACCCTAAAGTCATCAAGGGAAGAGACCCGAAATTAGTACTGTTTTAAGGTTTAGGGCTAGGGGACCCTAAATTGATTTACTTAAAGTAAGGGAATAAACCTGATATTGCAATGGGAACCTTAACATAATGAGTCTCTGGGTCCACTGCTTATTTTTGCTGGTCGGGCGGTTCTCGGATTGTACTATAGGGGCCTAAATAGTTGACTATACTATTTTGGGGGTTCCTTATTATATTTATAGTGTACTATACCCCCAAAACTCTAGTCTAATTACTAATGCCCCTATATTATGGCTAGGCACCCTGAACCCCAAAAAGGCTTGAAAGCACACAGATCTCATAATATGTGGCTAATGCCCCAAGCTACTTGGAGGTTCATGGGTAGTCACAAGCGGGGTTACAAGTCCCCTAAGTTGAGTTATACTGATAGCTACCCACCCACTTATAACTAAGCTGAACCCTATAAAACCCTATAAAGCCCTGTAACACCTTTAAAAGGAACTCTATAACCCACTTATAACTACCCATGAACTTCCAAGTAGCCCTAAACCCTGTACCTTTTTAGTTTACCTGCAGATCCCTTTAAAGGGATCCTTAAAGGAACCCTTATAACTACACATGAACCTCCAAGCAAAGGTCTTAGGGAGCTACTCTCTGGAAGACCCACGGCTACAGATTTCGAACAGACCGACCGGGGGTTTTCAGAAATAGGGTTTAGGGTTTATAGGGGTTTAGGGTTTAAGGTCTAGGGTTTTGGGTTTGGGGTTTAGGGGGTTTTCAGAAATGAGCGGTTCTCATACAGACCCTAAAGCCAGGCTCATTCCATATTGGGAACATAGGGGGCTAAATAGTTACCAATACTATGTTGGTGGTTCGGTTCCTTATTATATTTATGACCTTACCTACCAAAACCTACTTTTTTGGTGGGTTCTTCTTGTAAACCCGACTATGGAATTCATAGGGACCTACAAAACAGTAGGTTCTCGTAGGTTAAGGTAAAGCCTAGTTCATGCCATGTAAGTATATACGTATACAAAAATCATAATCCATCTAACTAGTAAGTCCTCACTACGAGCACGTCCGAGAGAGCGTAAACCTGTCGGCATTGAATCCCTAAACCCTTGACTCCCAAAGCCGTAAACCCCACGTGGCAGTGATTGATAAGAGGGTGAACCGGGTATTTAACTCCAAACCCCTAACTCTAAACCCCTAAACCCTAAACCATGAAGAATGACCCACAGCAGAAGTTTCCCCTAACTGCGCAAACCGTCCACACACAGAGCCACCCAGAGCCTCCAAAACCCTTCAATTAAGGAATATACCTTATTAAATCATACGTATAAGGGATCCTATTATAATTTAAGGTATATTCCTTAGTTCCCTTATAGTACCCTTGTAGATCCCTTTAAGGAGCCCTTTCAGGAACCCTTAGGGGTATATTCCTTAATTAAGGGGCCCCTTGGAGGCTCTGGGCAGGTGGAGCATCCCGGAGCTCTGCAAGCAAAACTCCCTGAATCTCATCAAGAATCCTAAACCCTAAACCTTACAGAAACCCTAAACCTTAAACCCTAAACCCTAAACCTTAAACCCTAAACCTTAAACCCTAAACCCTAAACCTTAAACCCTAAACCCTAAACCTTAAACCCTAAACCCTAAACCTTAACCTTAAACCCTAAACCCTAAACCCTTCGCCAGCACAGGCCTGAAAAAGCCCGGGCCCAAACCCATCTATAGAAACCCAAATCTTAGACCCCCAACGGTAACCCTAAAAACCCAACAGAAAGGGCTACCTTGGGGCCCGTGTTTCTGAAAAGGCAGGTTTCACGGTAGCGCAGGTTTGCATCTTCTTCCATCATGGTTTGATGGTTTGTGAGTGGTTCCATCATCTGCTATGTTTAAGATTTTGCTGTGATGTAGCAATACATGTTGCATTTTTCTGCTGCCTGTAATAGCACACAAACTATGCTCAAACAGTTCTGTCGTTTAAAAACACTGCTGCTGTTGATAAACAGGGCCAGTGTTTATACACAGGGCCGTTGTTGATAAACAACGGTGCTACATTTGCTTGAGGGGAGGGGGGAGAGTCAATAGAAGAACATTCGGGTTGGAACAACTAGTGATACGACTGGCAAAAGTATACCCCATGAACCTCCTATACTAGGCCCTTGTAGTAACCATTGTATTGAATCTCGTCTAGCTATTGAGGCCCCAATATTACTTGGAGGCCCAGGGCACGTAGTAAGTAGGTTATACCTGGGCCTCTAAGTAAACGCCAGGTGCAGACAAAGTAACTATACCGTGGAATGTAGGGGTTCTACATTAGGAATTAGTATTATGACTTGGTGAAGAAACCCCCATAACAGTACCTGGGACCCTTTGGGATTAAATGCCAGGTGCAGCAATTCCGTGAACTGATGCTCCAGTGCGGGGCGGATCCGGCGAGCTCGTCGTCGAGGCGGAAGGGGGCTTATGGTGTAGGGAATTTTAGGGCTTGGGGTTTAGGGTTTAGGTAAGTTTAGGGCTTAGGGTTTAAGGACTAGGAGCTGTAGGGTTGAGTGGTGTTGATATGTGCTTGTTCTACGGTTTTGTAGCTTTGTTCAACCGGTTGCTGGTTTATGGTTGTGATCACCGTGCCTCGAGCCCCAAACGCTTACAACCCCCAAAGTTTCGAAACTGCCAACCCACGGCCCCCTGAACCCCAAACCCTCGAAACCCTCGCAACCCGGAGCCTCCAAAACCCCTTAACTAAGGAATATGCCTTAAATCGTATAAGGGATCCTTTTATATTTTAAGGTATATTCCTTAATTCCCTTATAGTACCCTTATAGATCCCTTTAAGGAGCTCTTTCAGGAACCCTTAGGGGTACATTCCTTAATTAAGGGGCCCCTTGGAGGCTTTGGGAAGCCTCTAAACCCTGCGCCCTGGTCTCAGGCTAAGTAGACCTTTACTTAGGGGTATTGGGCTCTCTGGGTTTCATAGGTACCTAAAGTAGGGTTTAGGGTTTAGGGTCCCAGTAGTAGAGTAGGTAACCTTTAACCTTTTTAGGGTTTAGAGTTCAGGGTCCCAGTAGTAGAGTAGGGAACCTTTAACCTTCTGGGGTTCAGGGTTTAGGGTCTAGGGTCCTAGTAGTAGAGTAGGTAACCTTTAACCTTTCGGGGTAGTATAATCCCTATATAATCCTTATATTATGTAAAAGGTTAACCTTTGGTTCCCCATGATACCCGACAAGTAGGAAGTAGACCTTTACTTGGCGTTCTTCTGGTTGGCTCTTAGGACTTTAACTTTTTGGGTTTCTATATGAACTATAATAAGGAGCCAAGTTTAAGGTTGGTAGATAGTTTAGGGATTGGGGTTTAGGGTTTAGGGGTCAGGGATGAGGGTAGGCCTCGGAGATAGTTTATAATATTTTTCTTTTGGGTTTAAGAGGATCTTATCTACGAAGATTCTTCAAAGGCTTTTACGGGGCCAACCTAGCAGGATTTCTGGTCAGAAAGCTTGAGATTGAGTGAGGGCGACGGGCGTCGTGAGACCCTTAAGCTTGGCATAGGGTTTAGGGATTGGGGTTTAGGGGTTGGGTTAGGGATTAGGAGCTGGGTTTATGAATTAAAGAACTAAATGAACAATCAACAGGCGGGTAACACGCCGTTGGGTGTATGATTTCGACAATCAGCAACCAAGCAGGGTCGAGAGATGAGAGGGGCATCTAATGTAGGGGCCTGAATACTTTCAACAGGGTAGTGGGGGTTCCTTAATCTGATTACAGTATAATATACCCGCAACCCTTATTCTAATTATTAAGGCACCTACTGCAATCATAGGCTGTTGCCAAAGCCTGGCAATGGTTGGTGCTGCAGGCCAAACCTTGAAATTCGTGAAGGAAATTCAAACATGGCTCTATGTCTTTAGGTGCCGTGCTGGATGCAAAAAACGTGTGTATGTATGTGTATGTGTGTATCTGTATGTGTGTATATATTTATACATTTCTTTAATTATTTAAAATACATGGTTCACATCATAAGCATACGCGCAAGTGTGCGTCCCCTACTTTTCCAGACGCCTGTGAAGTGAGTGGGTACTCTGACTCTGTGATTAAGATGACTATGACTATGATGCAGATGATGGCGATGGCGGTTCTGATGCTGATGAACCTGGTGCGGTGCTGGTGGCGCAGTTGCTTTTGGAGCTGGTGGCACATGGTGCCGTTGTTGGTAGTGGCGGTAGTGGTGGTAGTGGTGGTGATTCATGTGGTGACGAAGATAATACTCACGACAAGGATGATCCAACAGATTGTAACGAAGGATGCTGATGATGATGATGATGATGAAATCGATGACTTCGCGTTGGGTAAGGCTGTGACGATGACCGGTGCCTCTAGCACTACCACGACCACTACGACTTCCACGGCGACGACGACGACGACTGCTGCCACCACTATTATTGTTGCGGCCATTACTATAACTGCTACTCTTAGCGTCAAGAGATCCCCAAACCCGGCAGCTAAACCCAAACCCGCAAACCCTAAAGTTCATAAAGCGCTGAAGCCTTAAATTCCTGAAGCTCTCAGGATCCCGGGGTTCAGGGTCCAGGGGTTTGGACGCTGCAGGTTTGTGCTGGACGATGAGAGTCCGACCCTCAGAAGCGTGTCGCCGGCTTCCGAGGGTGCTTTAAGGGTCTGGGTTCTGGAGTGCCATACGTGAATACTTTTTTGGGGGAATTAAGGAACCATTATGAAATAAAAGTCTACACTTTTTTCTCCCTGGTTACTTCAAAGCCCAGGGCTTCAGGGTCTTGGGATTGAGGGGTTGAGGTTTTTGGGAATTTGGGTACTCGAGCATACCGTAGGATAAGGGTATTAATGAGGCGAGGTGCCCTCAAACAATAAACTAATAAACCCCAGTGGGTGGATTCTGTACCATAGAGTCCTTGCTAGGGTCCCCAGAACATGCCGACAATGGACACTGGAAGGGACCCTGACTCACAATGTGAAGTATTCCTAGGCATTCAATTCACTGTAGATGAGTGATTCTCAGGAGGGTTGATCAGTGTATTTTGGTGCTTGCTGTTGGGGATACTCGAGTAGGAGTTCCTGATGAGGTTTTGGAAGTCGGGGCGCCTCACCCCAAGCTTTCAGTGCCACAGAAGCCGACAGTCTCGCGACCCGAAGAACCCTTCGAATCATTAAGGCCCGCAGTTTAGGATTTAGGGTTTAGGGTCGTGACGATTCCGTTTGAACAAGCTGCTCATGCTTGACATGCTCATGAGCATGCAAGGCCATGGGGCTTAGAAATGAGCCCTAAATTCCTTAAATCCGGCTCTAAACTCAAACTTGGGCACGAGGATTTTGGGTGCTGGGAGTGATGGTCGGGTTAATCTTTAAGGGTCCGATGTTAGTTCTCAGACAATTACGGAATGTGAAAATGTTTAGGGGTGAGCTGTAGGTACTTGCGACACCCTCAGCGCGGGAATCGGGGACTGCCGTTTTGGAATCTAAGGGTTTGTGTTTGAGGGTTCTTTTCGTCGTGGCAACAAAGGGCTTGACCATCACAGCAACCCTGCTTGTTGTAGTGTTCATCGCACCTGCCATTTCCAGGGCATGATACATGTAACAACAGCAACTCGTGATGTTGCCAGTCATAGAGTCTGAACAATCATTCATATACAGACCCGTTCACATACTTGCATTTCACGTGCTGTTATAAAGGAGTGAAGGAGCACGGTCAAAGCCCATGCAGTAACTACATCGGATGGTGCCAACGAAGGAGATGCTCTTAGCTGAGATTCAGGACTTTCGGTGTTCATACATGTGTTATATCTAGCTTTGCCGACCTCCAGATAGATACTCAGATGCCGTAGACGGGTTCGGCTTGGGTTCGGTTATAGGTCGAGACTTTGGTTATAGAGCCCCTGGCCCTAAACCGTTTAACCGTTAACTTAACCCTCTACCTCAAATTCTAGACCCTGTACCCTAAACTCTAAGCCATGATCTCTGTAAACCCTAAATCCTAAATATGTAACCCTAAACCCAGGACCCTGAGCCCCAAACCCTAATCCCCAAAGCCTAAGCCCACAATCCTAAACCCGACATCCAAAATCAGAAGCTCTAAACCCTAGGCCCTAAGCCTTCAATCCTAGTCCTAAACCCAATCCGGCAACCCTAAACCATCGGCCCGAAATCTGCAACACCCTGGCCTGTAAACTCTAAACCCTTTTCCCTTAAATATGCCTGGCTCCCCAGCCCGGGTTGGGCTGTAATTGGAGGGTCATGGGTAGTTCTGATAACTAGGGTTATAAGTCCCCCAATATGGGTTAGAACTATAGTTACCCCACTTAAAAACCCCGCTTATAATTACCCATGATCCAAGTAATTGTAGTCTATTTACGAACCCTACCCCCGGCGCTCTGAGAATCTGAAGCCCCCAGGCCGATAGCCCCCAAAATTTCGTGAGGGCCTGCGGTGAATTGTAAGACTCACAGTGTTGGGGCAATCTCAGATACATAAATGTTATGGATCTCCGAGCGGTTGTCTTGTACCGGTTTGGCACTCTGTAGAAGATGGCGAGAGCGACTATCCACGTAACCAAGGCGTTGGAGATTCTCGCTTGCTCACTGGTTCTATCTACTCCTAGGCTTACCGAGCTTTCGGTGTAACATTTGTTAATCAGAACAACTCCGTCAATTTTGCTTGCATGGACTGAGCAGAAAGATTTCTCTTCCGAAATGCAAAGGGCACCATGGACTGTTGGGTTCAGCTTGCGCGATAAATGTGTTGTACTCTAGGCGTCTTTTCATAAACCCAGTGCAGAAGGAGGAAGCAAAGCCCAAAGCCATCGACCATTATTGTCCAAACCCAACTTCCCAAGCCCTAGTTCTACGTCAAATTTCGAGCGTCCAACCACTAAACTTACTAAACCCCAAACCCCTAAAGCCCTAAGTGTCGGCTTTCTGTTTAGCGCTTGACGTGTGCAGGTGTGGATCAGTTCGGCGGAGGAATCGCGGGAAGGGCTTTAGAACCTGCTTCGGGGTCACGACCACAGGGAGTACCTTCTGCGGCCTTTTTATTAGGGCCTCTAAAGTTCAGCATGGTTTAGATAAGGGTTTTATATGTGGGCTTTTCCAAAATTCCAAGGTCCCGCATTTAGGTGCTGGTTTGGGGCCTCAGGATTTCGGAGTCCAGGCTCTGAGGAATTCCGCGGGTTGGGGCGTTGGGTTTTGTGTAAGGTTTAACTAAGTTAGCCACCCAACAGCCTGCAAGAGTGTAGTCTTAAAGAGTGACGTGGCAAACCTAATCATGGAAAACGTATAAGATCCTATCAGCCGACCTAGGTAAGGCTTCCACCGACAATTTCGTACAAGACCGAAGTAAGACCCTGGAAACTACTGGAAGCATAAAATCAAGACTAAGAAAAGCCGGAAATCTAATGGTTGGGTTTCAGGGTCGCGTGATGCTGTGGAAGCCCTATAGTAGATACCGAGACTTCGGTTCAGACCCCTAAACTGCTAAACAAAACACCTTGCAACCTACTTGCTGCTTTCTCCACGTTTCCACACAAGAACATTGCGAAGCCATGCATCTTACAAGAATCACATGTCTTTCATCTAAACCTTGAAAGCTGATGCACCCTAAGACCCTTGACCCTAAATTCTCAGACCAGCCTCAGAGGAACCCCATAAAGCAGCCCCCAAAGAACTCCCCATGAGTAAGCCCAAACCCCAAAACCCGCAAGCCCTGAAGCTTAAACCCCTAAACCCTAAAGCCGAGGTCCTTAAGCCCTGAGCCGTCAAGGCTTTAGGGTCTCTAACATACGGGCCTTAATGATTAGTTTTGGGGTAGATTATACAATAATCTGTCAGGAACCCTACTAAGTAGAATATGGGCAATTATTCGTTCCCTTGAGCCCTGAAGCCATAAACCTAAGTCCTACAGCTATAAACTCTTGAACTCTAAGACCCGAAACCCAGAGACTCCAATATGCCAATATCCCTTAATTACGGAAGATACTTGAAATCATATTAGGGATCCGATTATGATTTAAGGTCTATTCGTTAATTAAGGGATTTTGGAGTCTCTGCGGACCCTACTTGGAGGGTCGGGGGACTTAGTAAGTGGGTAGCAAGTAGACTTATAAGTACCCTAAAAGGGACCCTAATTGGGGTTATGGTACTTATAAGTCCTTAAAATAACCAGTTACTAAGTCCTCCGACCCTCCAANTTAGTAAGTGGGTAGCAAGTAGACTTATAAGTACCCTAAAAGGGACCCTAATTGGGGTTATGGTACTTATAAGTCCTTAAAATAACCAGTTACTAAGTCCTCCGACCCTCCAAGTAAACCCTCTGTCCTGAAGCCACAGAAGCCAAGCCGCAGAGGAACCCCCCCGAGCCAAGAGGGCTTGGAGGAGTCTGAACTCAGCGAGGAGCCCCGATGGTGTCGGGTTCGGGGGCTTCGGGTTTTGTAAAGATCTCCGGAACTTTTTATACGGTTAGGGTGGGTTTAGGGTTTAGACCCCTTTAAAAATTCTAATTATTAACGCCCCTATATTACTTAGTAGCTGGGTGAATGCACTTTACACTTTTTGGGAGAATATTACCCACTATAAAACTGAAAGTGTATACTTTTGGGGGCTTATGAACTCAGCAACTAAGGTTAGGTATAGCCTATGGGTTTAATGGTGCTGTTAAGGATCGATTTAACATTACGGGTTAGAACTCAGATTCATTCGGGTTTTTGTGTGGTTTCCTGACATGACTACACTATAGATTCCCCCAACCCCCTAGTGAAAATATCATTGCTTCTGCATTATAAGCTGGAATGATCCTGAACCCCGAAATCCGCAAATCCCTAGCAAGTAAACCTTAAAACCCTAGAAACCCTCCAGAACGAATATCGGAATCTTGTAGTGAGCCCTTGACAACCTGACCCTGCAAAGAAGCCTTCAAGGAACCCTTTAAGCCGGCATCCTACACCCACACATCCCCCAACCCTCACTAACCGGCGGAAGCCTGAAGCCCGAACTGTATTTTTCAACATTTACAAGAACCATCAAACCCTAAAATATACGGACTAAACCATATAGGAGCCTTCAGCCATAAATCAAAGTAGCCCCTTAAAAAGAACCCTTACAGGAACCCGTTAACCCAAACCCTAAACCCTTGAGGTCCTAGCACCTTCAACCCCAAACCCTTAAGCCCTCAACCCCCTTAAGGGATCCCAACAAACCCCCAAACCCCGAACCCTTAGGATGCTATCAGCTTCAAACCCCAAACTCTTAAGCCCTCAACTCTGAAACCCGCCCGAAGCCTCCTTTCAATCCTGAAACCCTAAATCCCCTACTTGGAGGTTCATGGGTAGTTGTAAGGGTCCCTTTAAAGGGATCTATAGGGATTCTATAAGGGTATAGGGTTAAAGGCCTACTTGGAGGTTCATGGGTAGTTATAAGTAGGGTAACTGTAGTTCTAACCCATACTAGGGGACTTATAGCCCTTCTTATAACTACCCATGAACCTCCAAGTAAGCCTTTAACCCTATACCCTTATAGAATCCCTATAGATCCCTTTAAAGGGACCCTTACAACTACCCATGAACCTCCAAGTAAACCCCCAGATCCCCTAAACCCCCTCAGGGTTTAGGGTTTAGGGTTTCCCCTTAAACCTTAAATGCCCCGGTAACCGACCCAAGGCCTCGAAGAAGGCTCGAGTCTGCTGACGGAGGCATCTGGGAACTTCAGAGCTAGAGAGCTCAATACCCCTCAACTAACCGTCTCCCAGACCCCCGGGAGGGTCTAGAAAGTAGATCCCCTAATTTGGGGCCCTATACTACTAAGGGTACTTTATAGGAACCCCCATTAAGGGCCCAATACCCCTCAACTAACGGTCTAGGGTTTAGGGTTTAGGCCCAATTAAAGGTATATTCCTCAACCAAGGAGTATACCTTTCTTTGGGTGCTTGTAGGGTTTAGGGTTTAGGGTTGGGGTAAACCTTGAAACATGCCCAATAAAAGGTATATTCCTTAATGACCCCTCAACTAACGAGTATACCTTGAAACTTAATGTAAAGGCCCCTTTAAATTGAGGTCTATTCCCATAATCGAAAGGGTCGTGGGCTCTGTGGATCTTTGGACTGTAGAGGTTCCTTTACGCGGTGATGTTACAATTTAAGGCGTTGGGGCTTTATTCGGGTGTCTATAGGGTTCGGAATAATTGGTAGCGCTACAGCACTTCAACCCCTAAGCCTAAACCCCCAAACCCGCAACCCCAACCCGAAACCCTAAACCCATCTACTTTCACAGACCCCAAAGCTCTATTCTAATTGTTACGGCCCGGGTTCACCAGAATGGAAGTGCTTGCTTCATGTTGGTTGGTCTTGGATGTGGTGTTGCATTCTCGGCGCCGGGACCCTGGCAATGCAAAACCATTCTGGAAATAGTCTAATGGCAGGTGTCGGTTTCTCTGTTACTGTTCTTTCTTGAGCTCAACTGCTCAGTTTTTCGTGTCGGGGTTTGCATGTGGTGCCGGGGCCACAGGTCATATTGCCTTGATCTCAGCGCCGAGGCCCCTGCATGCATGTAAACCAGGCCCAACCTCCTCCACTCCAACGAATTGGAACAGTGCTATTGGGGTGCGGTTCGTGGAGGGCTAGGTAGAAGGTGGCAGAATCTGAGGAATTATCAAGAAGAACATAGTGTGAGTTTGGTGGGTGAGGGATGTTGCCATGCTCGTCGAAAACTGGGATGCTGAAGATTTGGATGCTTGGGGGCAAGTGGCTGGGTGGCTGGCAAAATGGGAGCATGAGGTCTGAAAAGTCGGAAACACGGTGGAAAGTTAGCGGTATGCTCGCTGAGAAGGGGATGAAGTGGCATGCTGTTGGAGCAAGTGGCTAGCAAATGACGGAAAATCGGGTTCTGGCGTGGGTGGGAAGCCACATGCGCCGTGCCGTTGCATGCAAAATATATGGTATCATCCAACTCACAATAGGGAGCCAGGGCCCTGCAATGGGGCTGAGGTCCACGTTCTCTTGAAATTTCCCCTAAACCTTCATTACACCTTAAGAGCTATAGTTGATGTTCAATGCTGCTTCAGCCCAAGTCAAACATCGTGTAAACATTGCGTAACCCTATAGCCCTAAAACCTAAACCCCTAAACCCAAAAAACTAAACCCTCAACCCTAAACGCCGGACCTAAATAAACCTTAGACCCTAAGTTGGCAGGCCCAAGTCAGGGCGTTTTTGCAAAGCCAGTTTGGCAGCGAAGGCGAAGGCCGCGCAGAGAGAGCCATAAGCTGGGGCTTATGACGATTACGGTTAAGGTTTAGGGCTTAAGGTCTACGGAGATTGTAGGGTTTGTAGGCTTATTGGCTCTCTCAAAAAGGGACCTTACTGAGAGAGTCTAAATCTGAAAGGGTTCCCCTGATTCTAAAACCTAGGTGAGGGCTTGGGACTTAAGGTTTACCGTGTATGTTTTCGGGGTTCCAAAGTCTAAGCCATTTACAGGTGGGTAGTTATTAGGTGGGTAGTTTCCCATAAGCCTCCCATACCACTCCTATAAGGTAAAGGGGGTCTTATGGGAGTACTATGGAAGAAGAACTACNTAAGCCATTTACAGGTGGGTAGTTATTAGGTGGGTAGTTTCCCATAAGCCTCCCATACCACTCCTATAAGGTAAAGGGGGTCTTATGGGAGTACTATGGAAGAAGAACTACCCACCTATCAGGCTTCTACTTAGTAGCTGGGTGGATACACTTTACACGTTTTGGGATTATATTACCCACTATAAAACTGAAAGTGTCTATTTTTTGGGGCTTATGAGCTCAGCAACTAAGTCTGTGTTCTGCTCAGGGTTTAAGATTCATGGTCCAGGGCTCCAGGGTGGTTCAGGGGTTTCACGTTCAGGTCTTCTGAGATCCCTGTGTTTTGTTCAACGTGTACACACCGGCTTCCGCCCTATCATAGGGAGCCTTAGGGGGGTAGGGGGAGGGGGGGTAGGGGGTTTTAATGCCCATAATAAGGCCTAATAAGGGTTATTTAAGGAAGTATAGTCCCCTAACCCCCCTCCCCCGTACCCCCCTAAGGGTCCCTATGACCCTAAGCCCGAAGTTTCCGAAGCCATAGACCGTCCAAGCCCAATAATATGGGGTCGGCATGATTCGAACTAGTTCCTTAGAGTCCGCATGTAATGATACACTAGACCGTAAACCCTAATGGTAATATGAGGGCCTGAATATTTTGGAATAGGGCTTGGGGTATATTATATCATTATAATAAGGAACCCCCAAAATTAAAACACGCCCCGTGGTGTTTATGTTCCCCGTGCGACTGAGTTTGCCTAAGCTCAGAGATTGGGCTCTTGTCCGCAAGCTTAGCTTGAGTTACGACTATGATGATACCCTAAACGCAAGTTTACGATCTTCCTTATGGGCACCCCTAAACCTTCAACTACAGCCCTAAACCATCCTATGCACAACCCTTCTACAATCTTCCTTCTGGAAAACCCTAAACCCTAAACCCCTAAACCTTAAACTCTAAACCGTCTGGAAACCCCTAAACCCTACTAAACCCCTAAACCTTAAACTCTAAACCGTAGAAACCTCAGAGAACCCTCAGCGAGCTTTCCCAGGCAGCAGCCCCGCCAGCAGCACCCAGGCCTCCGGACCCAAGGAGGGGAACAAATCTGAACGGCCTTAATGTAGGAGCCTGATTAAGAAACCCTGGGCCGATAACCCCCAAATAGTAGGATTCATATAAGGAACCCTAATAAAGGCCCAAGGTTTCTTAATCAGGTTCCTACATTATCCTAGTAGTAGAGTAGGAAACCTTTAACCTTTTTGGGGTACTATAATCCTTGTATTATGATATAAGGGACCCAATGGGGATATCCCTACCTTAATGGGCTTCGTTTTAAGCGGGTTTTATATGGGATATCCCCATCCTAGTTTTTGGTTATGTGCTTTTTGGGGGCCCTATTATAGCTGGGTGCATCCTAGTAGTAGAGTAGGTAACCTTTAACCTTTTTGGGGTACTATAATCCCTATATAATCCTTATATTATGAAAAAGGTTAAGCTTTGGTTCCCCATGATACCCGACAAGTAGGTTACCACAAGGGCTTTGCAGGCTTGTAGGAGGGTCGAAAGTCCAATGGGCACAGTAGTTAAAACTGTGGTATACGGGTGTTGTGATAAGGGCTATATAAGGAGTTCGAAATTTCAGGAGTAGTAAGCTTGGGGTTGTAAGCAACTTAATCGTGGTAACCAGTGACGCACAGAGGACTGGCAGTTTAGCGACCCTTACTTACAGGCCCGGGAAACTCCAGATAAGAATTAGCAGTCAGCTACATCCTCCTATGCAGTTCGCTGCGACTTTTGAGCCAGCATACCTATATATGAGAGATGTTAACGTACATATGTATATGTCTAACTATCTATCTATCTGTATATATATATATATATATATATATTTGTTTATTTATTTACATATATATATATATACACATGTGTATATAGATGTATATTTTTGTATGTAAAAGTTTGGTTGCACTACCACTGTCTTCAGCCTTTGCCTCGGCGAGGGTCATCGCATGTGGGGCTGTGTCAACTCGGTTACCCGGCCTCCTCTCTTTGGAGTTGGAAGTAGATATTATAGTAGATTAGAGTGTCGTATAATATATATTTCGGTGCAATGTCGTATGAAACTTCGGGTTTGGGGTTTCGGGTTTAGGTTTCGGGTTTGCACAGCAACACATTGCCATGTTGGGACTGGGCGCGGCCCTGCATATCATGCTCTCCCGCGAGTCTTACAACATCGTGATGGCCTTCCGCATGTTGAGTCTTAGCCAGATTGTGGGCTGACAGGATGTGCACGTTTGTTACCAGCTTGTAACCTTTGCAGCTTGTTCATGTTTTGCGGGCTTCTTACAGGGAGGGTATTTAGGAACAGCATCCCGCAACATCCCCGTATAGTCTCCGTAAAGGTATATTATATTGATACAATACACCCCCTCCCCCCAAAGGAACCCTATCAACAAGTTGATAAGGCCCCTAGACGCCCTAAACCCTACGCCGCGATGTGGATTACAGTAAACCCCCTAAAGTTGGAAACCGGAATAAGGCCAAATAGTGCTGGGATTCCCTTTGCACTACTCTTAAGGATTGAGGCTATGGGGTTTCCAACTTTGGGCTTCTACTCTAAACCCTACGCCCCGATATGGATTAAGCCCAAAGCGGAGGAGAACGGAGCTCCAGCACCCTGGGTCCCGGCCTCATGCTTTCAGGGGCCTGGCTCTTTTTTGTTGGCTTCTATATTATTCTTAGTATTAGGGACCCGAAAAGCACAAAAGCATAGGCATTTTACGGGGATATCCCTACCTTAATGGGCTTCGTTTTAAGGGGGGTTTATATGGGATATCCCTATCCTTAGTTTTGCTTATGTGCTTTTTGGGAGCCCTATAGTAGCTGAGTGGGTACACTTTACATTTTGGGGGATAACTGGTACCACGAGAAAACTGAAGGTGTGCACTTTTTCGTGGCTTATGAACTCAGCAACCAAGTTGTTAAGGAACTTTACTCAGATTAACATACTAGGGGTCTACAGTAAATCATAGGGCGTCCTGAACGTGGTAGCTTAAATTAAACTTACGTTCCTTAACAAGAACCCAGTTTCAAGTAGAGAGAACTACGACAGCACCCCCCTGAAAGGCTCTACAGAACGTTGCAAGCTTCGGCAGGAAATCAACCCGGGTTTAGGGTTTACGGCTTTGGAATCTACCTTAACCTACCAAAACCTAGTTTTTGTGGGTTCTTATTACAAGCCCTAATACAGATTTCATAGGGACCCCACAAAAAAAGTAGGTTCCGGTGGGTTAAGGTGGAGTGTAGGTTCTGACGGCTTTCATGGCTGTGCTTTGCGGGACTTCGCTTCAGGCCTTGGCGGTTTTAGGTGATTTTTTTGACAGGGCTTAAGGCTTAAAGTTAAGGTAGTTTAGGGTTTAGGGTTAAAGATTTAGGGTTTAGGGTTTTTAGTTTACGGTTTAGGGTTTAAGATTTATGGTTTAGGGTTTGGTTGGAGTTTTCCGGCATGGGAGGAGCAGCCCGTCCTCCTTTTGCCACACGATGCATGCCAGGAGCGAGCTTGTGCTTTGGGGGAGCTCGTCAAAGGGGGACCCGACCACCTACTTGGAGGGTCTTTAGGGGACTTAGTAAGTAGGTAGTAAGTAGACTTATAAGTACCCTAAAAGGGACCCCTACTTGCGGTTATGGTACTTATAAGTCCCTAAAATAACCAGTTACTAAGTCCCCCGACCCTCCAAGTAGGGGCCCTTAAGGGGGGGTAGGGGGGAGGGGGGTAGGGGGCCTTAATGCCCATAATGAGAAGAACCCTAAAGACCCTCCCAGTACCTCCACTCCTCCCCGCCATTGGGCAAAAGATCCCAGCGGTCCTCAAGTTCACAAGGATTCGGGACCCCAAAAGCACAGAAGCATAAGCAATTTATGGGGATATCTCTACCTTAATGGGCTTCGTTTTAAGCGGGTTTTATATGGGTGGTTGTCAAAATTATGGTCCCTTTTTGTGTCCCTATTATAATACGGCACCTAATATTTAGGGTACCCAAAAAGCGACCATAATTTTGACAACCACCCCCTGTGGGATATTTTTGCGGGTTTTATATGGGATATCCCTAACCCTAAACCCTAAACCCTATCCTTATTTTTCGCTTATGGGCCTGAAGGATGCCAGCTGCTGAGGGTCGGCCACATGAGGTCATGTTGGAGTGTCCGAAAATTAGGGGTTCCTTTAAAGGGATCCTTTAAAGGGTTCCTTAAAGGGATCTATAAGGGTTCTATAAAGGGTTTAGGGTTTAGAGTTTCCGAAAATTAGAGGGGTACCTTATTTTGGGGTCCTTATAATAGGGATCCTAGTATTCAGGGTACTATATTAGGGTCCCCTATTTTCGGAAACCCCCATCTTGGCGGTTACGACACGACGAAGGGCCTTTTCGCTGAGTTGCCCAGTCTCATGTGGTCATTGCCGTGGCGCCTCCAGGTTACAAGGTTACCAGCTTCCGGGTTGCGAAGCTCAGTTGTTGATTACCTGACTGAACTTGCAATCCTTCTTTCCTGTACGTTTTCCTGGGATGCACGCTGTCGAGACCTGAAAAGTCAGGCTTGTCTGTCGAGTTCTCAGCTTCAACACAGACACCGACATGACTGTGATTAAGGGCCCTTATATACGAGTTCTTGTAACCCACTCCCGGCATTCCCCACTAAGAATCAGGAGGTAGTTTCAGAGCCCTAGCCTGCGCGTTGGACACCAAGATTTTTTTTCGATAGGGTTACTGTTTACGGTTCTCGACAAAGGGGTCCATCAGGAATCTATAACAAAATGTTGGGGTTTGATGCAGGGTTCTTCTAGTGAGCGTCGGGTTTAAGCTTTTTTGTGGTAAACGCGACATACACATACAAGACTACAACACAAAACGTTATTCTAATTATTATCCATTCCTCTCTTCCCAACTAAGAGCCAGGGGTTTAGGACGCGGACGAGTGACGAGTAGTTCACTTCGGGCTTCTGGCAGTTTAGGCTTCGTGCTTTGCTTCGTGCTGCATGCTACAGATGCCTGAATCAATACCAGCACAAACTTCTCAGGGCTCTTAAGACAAGACAACGATTATAATTATAGTCTAGCATACCCCAAACAACCCATTCCAAGTCTTGAGGCCCCCATATGACTCGAGTCGCCCGAGCGAGGTACCGGCAGCAGTGCCCTTGATGAACGGCCGTTGCCTCAGCTTTGAAGCTTTAAGGATTCAGGGTCTTCTTGGAGGTTCCTGGGTAGTTGTAAGAGGGGCTATGAGTCCTCTAGTAGGGGCTATAGTTTTCGTGACCCTACTCATAATCCCAGTGACAACTACCCATGAACCTCCAAGTGGGGGTACTTCTATAGGGTGCCTCTAAAGGGCTCCTCTGAAGGAGTGCTTGGAATCTCTAACGGAACCCGTAAAGGAGCCCTGAAACGAACCCTTAAAATACAACCCTGAACTACATTCCTTTTCAGACAGAGTAGCCCACAACCTTAAAGGAACCCTTAACAGAGCCCTTGATGTGACCCTTGAACCAGCTATGCCCTGAATCGTGAAACCCCACACCCTAGTTCCCAAATCCAAATCCCAAAACCCCTCATCCCCAAACCCTAAACCCCAACCCTCATACAAGCCCCATGTTTTTTCTACAAAGCCTCCAAGCATAGCATAGTTTACCCCGAAGTCCCATTCTAGTTCTAGTGGATAAGGGCCCCATGTCAGAGACCCTAATTATAGTTTTTACGAAGCCTCCCGCTAAGCCTGAAGCCCTTAGACCCCAAAAGCCTAGACTAAACCCCTAAACAAAAAACGCCTCCGAAGAACATCAGGTGCGAGGCAGCTCCCGGAAGCGTACCGGGAGAGCCCGGATGCCCTGGGGAGCGGGCCTTCTTATGAGTGTTCCTTTTTAGGGCTCTGCAATGTAGGAGCCTAAATTACCCATAATCTCCGTATGGTTCTTACTATAGTTGTACTATAAAGGAGCCCAAAACCCTATTGTTGCTGAGTAGTACCCTTCTGCGCTTTTGATTTTGAGGTCTTGTTAAAAACGAATATTGGGAAAAAGGGTGCCCTTATTATGAAGGCGTTACTGGGGGACCTAGTTAAAAAGCTGTGTAGGGGCTTTGTTTTTGTTCGGGTCCCTTGAGGGTTTTGTAGGGTCTCTCAAAGAAGGGGTTGGCTAAACATGGCTTGATGTGTGTGCAAAGGGGTTCGTGTTGCTGTACGGAGTTGGACATCGGGTTGCGAAAGGGTACCCAGAGCCTCCAAAACGACTTAATTAAGGAATATACCTTAAATTATAATGGGATCCCTTATATGATTTAAGGTATATTCCTTAATTAAGGGCTTTTGGAGGCTCTGGGTGTATGGGGATTGCTTTAGGGCTTTACGGCTCTAGGGTTGAAGGTTCCTTTCCGTTTTCCGTCGAAGGTTTCAATCGAGTTGAAAGAACAAGGCTTTATGAGCTTTATATATATATATATATGTAGTGTCTTGACGCGTTCTACACCGATAATTTCACTGTTTAGGCGTTTACGGGGTCGCTACACAGAGGTTCTACACAGATAATTTCACTGTTTAGGCGTTGACCTGGTCGGTGCTTGGCCTTTGCTTGGAGGGTCGCGGAACTTAGTAAGTAGGTAGTAAGCAGACTTATAAGTACCCTAAAAGGGACCCTAATTGGGGTTATGGTACTTATAAGTCCCTAAAATAACCAGTTACTAAGTCCCCCGACCCTCCAAGTGGGGGGGAGCTGCTCAGGTCTTCAAAAGTTGATTGCTTGGAGCTCCGAGGTTGGTTTAAGGGCTGGGGTGGGTCCTAAACCCTAAACCCTAAACTCCCCACTCCTGGCCCCAGATGGCCTTCTGGATGTTTTCGGGCAGACGGAAAAAGGAGTTCAAAAAAAAAAACGTGGGGGGTTTAGGGGTTAGGGACTCTCTGGCCCCCTGCTCCTTGCATGGCCGGAATATGCTCCGAACCCCTATTGTAATCCGACGATTATCTTGCCAATCGTAGCACCGCCACCATAAATACTAAGCATAACCCCGACAAGCAAGGGACCCAGGCCCATCCCAAAAATCCCATCTCTGTTTGGATCCTGCAGAAACCCTGCAAAACCCTTACGAGGCTTTTGTAACAATCTCAATGATCCCTATAATAATTATCTGGGCTTTGGAGTAGCATACTTTACTACTTTTTTTGGCCCTGTTCCTTAAAGGGAAGCATTATGAAATAAAAGTCTATACTTTTTCCCCCTGGTTACTTCAAAGCCCAGTTATAGAAGCCGCAGGGTAGCCTCAGAAAAACCAATCAATTAAGCCGTAAAACCCTATAGTAGAAGCCAGAAAGTTGGAACATCATTATCCTCATGCCCTTAAGGTAAACTATAGGGGATCCTAGCACCAAACCTCCTAAACCCATGTTCCAACTTTCTGGGGTTCACTGTAGGCCCTGCAAGCCCTGGGCCCTGAAACTCTAAGCCCTAACCTTCAAACTAAACCCTAAAGCTCCAAAGCCCTACCTAGAATCCCTAGACAATGCTCTGAAGTCTAAATAGGGACCCTAATATAGTACCCTAAGTAGTAGGATCCTTATTATAAGGACCCCAAAATAAGGTACCCCTAATCGGACACACCGCTGAGGGCTGGTGGAGCACGAGGGAGGGGTGGTGGTCAGCGACACGCAAGGCTGGGATATGGGCAGTTCTCTAAATGAGGGTGCCTCTTAGGGTCCTTGTTAGAAAGGCCTCTTTTACGGTTTAGGGTAGTTCTCTAAATTAGGGTCCTTCTGGTGTCCTTTTTTAATAGGGGTGCCGTACTACTTTGCGGATCTAAAAGAAATGGTCCCGAATTAAGAGAACTACTTATATTATCTATGCATGTGACTGCATGTGCTCCTTTGTGCCCCAAAACCTCCATGTTAGCGATCGAAATCACAGGCCCGGTTTCGCGGCTCAATGTTCTTGCTTTCGGTTCTGGGGAACGTCGGCAACTGAGGGCTTTCAGCCCTATACTAAATCCCCATTGTACCCCTTATAATAATCCTTATAGACCCCTTTAAAAGGAACCCCATTCTAATTATGACGGCTCCTATATTATAGTACCCTCATAGTAATCCTTATAGACCCCTTTAAAAGGAGCCCTTTAAAGGAACCCTATTGTAATCAATGGCTTTCAGCACTCAGCAAAAGTGACGAGACCAGAGCCACGATCGAACTCACAGCCGGTACTTGCAGTTTCATGCGTAGGTATAAGGGTTCCTTTCAGGGTCCCTTTAAAGTAGGTATTCTATAAAGGTATAGGGCTTAAGGCCTACTTGGAGGTTCATGGGTACGAAGAAGTGGGGTTATAGGGTTCCTTTTTAGGGTTTTAGAGGGCTTTATAGGCTTTTTATAGGGTTTAGGGTAGTTATAAGTGGGGATATAAGTCCCCTAAGATGGGTTATACTTACAGCTGCGGTACGTAGAAACCCCACTTATAGCTACCCATGAACCTCCAAGCACTACTGACTGATGTGATTCGGATTCGTGCTTGGAAGAGGGAGTTGATTCAGAAGACCATGCCCGAATGCTGCCAAGAGAACACGAACAGGAACTTACGCAGGACGGTCTAGCGTTGAGGGCTCAGAGGAAAACAAATCGAACGCACAAGCAAAACAGCACCAAACCAGACAAAGACAATCATTGAGGATTGGGTTCTTAAGCCCTTTGGTTCGGGCATTATGGCAATCAGGTTCTGGAAGCCGAAGCCTCAAACTTCCAAGTGCCCAGAGCCTCCAAAACCCCTTAATCAAGGAATATACCTTAAATCATAGAAGGGATCCGAATAGAATTTAAGCTATATTCCTTAATTAAGGGGTTTTGGAGGCTCTGGGTGCCCCGATGCTTGCAAGGCCCGAATGCCCTAGTGCTTCTCAGCCACGTCCCGGACCAACCGCTTCTGCGCCACGGCTTGAAATTACACTGCCGCGTATTGCGTTGTAGTACTGTTGTATACTAGTACAGTATAATAAAGCTTAGTGCAGTATTGATTAGAGTTCATTCAGTATCTTATGTGATAGTATAGTACCTTGTGTTATACCCAGGGCCTCCAAAACCCCTTAATTAAGGAATATACCTTAAATCATATAAGGGATCCTCTTGTAGTTTATATATTCCTTAATTAAGGGGTTTTGAAGGCTCTAGATCATCCTGGCTGAAAGGCTCACAGGTGACCCTGTAAGAAGGGTCATGAAGTGACCATGGTTGCCAATGGTTGTCTTATCTTTGTCATAGTTGGGTAACATTTTGCATTTTTATGGGTACTTAAAGCCCACAATGAATACAAATTTACATTTTTAATCCTATCCCAACCATGAACTAGTTATTGGCTGTAAACTCAACTTTCCAACTTTTGGGGTTCTTATAAGGTAGTCGGTCCTGAAAGTTTCAACTTTTTATTTCCTTGGGTGTTGGGCCAATGGCTGTTCATCTCAGCAAAAATTGCAAAGAAATCTTCGTTCCTCAACGAAACTGTTCGTGAATCCCAGGTAGACCCTTTGAACCAAACCTTGCCTAGGGCTACCAAGGGAGCCTGACACACGGGGTTTAGGGTTCAAGGGCACAGTCGGAATCCCTCAAAATCTCTTCCGAAGAAGAGTGTACAGTTTACCCAGCCCATGTAAAGCCTAGCACTTCTGAATTGAGAATGACACGGCCTTGCCATGGCGTTGAAGCCCAATTCCGAGGAGGTCATACAGCGTGGGACAGGTTTAGAGGAATTCGGCATCGAGAAACAATATCCAGAAGCTCAAGCTTGTGCTCCCAGGATCTAAACAGCTCACATCTCTAAGCCAAGAAAAGCATTTAGAGCCTAAGCTAATGCACCTCTACAGCCCCACTTCGAGGATCATCGGCTTTAGTAAATATTATTATTAGCTAGGTAAGGCACCCCAGCTCCGCCTGAGACTTTACACCATTGAAACCTAAACCCCTAAATGGGTGGTTGTCAAAATTAGGGTCCCTCTTTGGGTCCTTAACATATTGCGGCACCGATTATTTAGGGTACCCAAAAAGGGACCCTAGCTTTCACAACCGCCCAAATGCTAAACCCTAAACCCTATAAACCTTAAACCCCTGAGCCCTTAAAACCCTAAGGCCCCAAACCCTCAAACCCTAAACAACCTTGAGCCCTACCCCTAAGGCCCTAAAGCTTAATCAAACCTTAAACCCTAAGACCCTACAGTAGAAGCCTAAAAGTTGGAAACCCAGTAGCCTCAATCCTTAAGAGTAATGTATAGGGAATCCCAGCACTATTTGGCCTTGATCCGGTTTCCAACTTTATGGGGTTTACTGTAACCCATATCGCGGCGTAGGGTTTAGGGCGTTTAGGTTTAGGGTTTAGGGTTTTTATGGGGTTTACTGTAAACCCTTAAGACTCCTCCTCCCCGGGCTGAAGACTGCGGCCTGCCCAGAGCCTCCAAGCGGCCCCTTAATTAAGGAATAGACCTTTAGGGGTTCCTTAAAGGGCTCCTGAAAGGGATCTATAAGGGTACTATAAGGGAATTAAGGAATATACCTTAAATTATAATAGGATCCCTTATATGATCTAAGGTATATTCCTTAGTGAAGGGGTTTTGGAGGCTCTGGGTGGTTCCTCGACCCTGTGCTCAGTTTGTTTATAGTTTTGGGGGGTTTAGGCTTTGCGGGGTTTAGGGTGTGTTTAGGGATTAAGGGGGAATAGAAGAGTTCCTTTGAAGGGCTCTATCAGGGTACTATAAGGGTTTTTGGGTTTGGGGGTTTAGGATTTGGGTGGTTTAGAGTTTAGGGATGAAGGTTTGGGTTTTGGGGAGTCCTGGGGGTATTTACCGATTAGGGTTTAGGTACTCAGAGCCTCCAAAACCCCTTAATTAAGGAATATACCTGAAATCATTTAAGGGATCCTATTATAATTTAAGCTATATTCCTTAGTTAAGGGGTTTTGGAGGCTCTGGGTACACTTGTAGGTCTCATCTGCGCTTTGGGTGGCCAGTTTGCTTCAAGGGCTCACTCACATACCTTTGAAGATACCCGTAGTTGTAAGAATCTGAATTAACCGTTCATCGGCCAACTTACACCCCCCACCCCCACCCTGGGATTTTAAAAGATTGCCCAAGTTTCTGGGTAAATTTTTCATGGAGGAAGCTTTGAATTCGCAGCGGTTTTAAAATCTTTACGGTTTTTAATAAAATCTCGCTTCTCGAGGAAATGTGATTACAAATAGATTTTATTAAAATCTTTTACGGTTTGTATTTGTTACAAACAGGTTCGCTCAAAAAATTCATGGCTCGATCAGGGGAGTCGAGAACTGTTTACAAAGCCTCTTTAAACTGCTTTTGCCGGGGGTGGGTTGATAATTCGCTGGCAATAACCTAGTAGTAGAGTAGGTAACCTTTAACCTTTTGGGGTACTACCTTTGGTTCCCCATGATACCTGACAAGTAGGATAAGGACCCCAGAATATGATCCATTGAAGCCCCCCAATCCGCACGTCCTTGCACTGGGTTCTGGAGTACCATACTTGCATACTTTTTGGGGGTACCTGTTCCTTTAAGGAACCATTATGAAATAAATGTCTATACTTTTCTCTCCCTGGTTACTTCAAAGTCCAGTGAAACGCTCAAACATCTCGCTGCCTGAATCCTGCGCAACCTGGGGCCGCTTGACACCCTACACCCAGAAGCCGTAAGCCTTGACCGGCCTACTGAGCCCTTAAACCCTAAACTCCTCAACCCTAAAGCCCTAACCCTAAACGGCCAACCGACATGTCCAGCCCAAAACGCACAAACTCCAGACCCCATAAGCAGAAGACAACGAACACGCAGAAAAGGATGGACAAAAAAGTATCAGTCTCCGAGGCTTCCGATGGTCTCGGAAACCTTCCGTCTGCAGAAGGTGAAAATTGTGTCTCGAGCTCAGAGACCACAGGCGGAGAAGTGAAATGAAGAGACTCCTAAGAGCTGAAATGGGTTCTACTTGGAGGATCATGGGAGGGAGTAACTAAGGTTCTGAATACGGCAACTATGCATATAAATACGCATAGCCCCCAATAGGGTACGTATAGCTCATAGCCTGACTGACTAAGTCCCGTGATCCTCCAAGTAGGGTGGAAGTGGCATTCGGCACGGAGATTCTAATATCCGATTGACAACAGGTCCTTTATTAGGGACCTTACTCTTGTGCAAGGAACATTTCTTCGCTGAGGGCTTTGGATTCAGGGCTCGGGAATTCTGGGATTTTCACGGCTTTTTGGATCAGGGCCAACCTCTGCTATGTGATGGAGCTAAACCCCCAAACCATCGTAAGTGTTGCCAGCCTACTTCTCTGGACCTGATTATGAACCAAGGAAGCTTCCTATTTCAGTGCTTTATCCCGAAACCCTACAACCCACTAGTAGTAGTAGTAGTAGTAGTAGTAGTAGTAGTCGTAGTAGTAGTGGTAGTAGTAGTGGTAGTGGTAGTGGTAGTGGTAGTAGTAGTAGTAGTAGTAGTAGTAGTCGTAGTAGTAGTGGTAGTAGTAGTGGTAGTGGTAGTGGTAGTGGTAGTAGTAGTAGTAGTCGTAGTAGTAGTGGTAGTAGTAGTGGTAGTGGTAGTGGTAGTGGTAGTGGTAGTGGTAGTAGTAGTAGTAGTAGTCGTCGTAGTAGTAGTGGTAGTAGTAGTGGTAGTGGTAGTGGTAGTGGTAGTAGTAGTAGTAGTAGTCGTAGTAGTAGTGGTAGTAGTAGTGGTAGTGGTAGTGGTAGTAGTAGTGGTAGTAGTAGTAGTAGTCGTAGTAGTAGTGGTAGTAGTAGTGGTAGTGGTAGTGGTAGTGGTAGTAGTAGTAGTAGTAGTAGTAGTAGTAGTAGTAGTCGTAGTAGTAGTGGTAGTAGTAGTGGTAGTGGTAGTGGTAGTAGTAGTAGTAGTAGTAGCCAGACCCTAAGGCCCTGGAGCACTCAGGGAACCCTCAACGGAAGCCCTATTCTGATGATTCGGTCCCTACACGACAAGCATTGACTCTTCAGGAAGCCCTATTCCAACATTCAACGGCCCTACTTTGAGGGCCGGAGGACTTAGTAAGTAGTTATTTTGTGGATTTATAAGTGCCATAACCCCAACTAGGATCCATTTTAGGGTCCCTCTTTGTATACTTACGACCTGCCTGCTTTTCCCTAAACCCTAAACCCTTAAACCCCTGAAACCCTAAACCCTAGGTAAAATTCTAGAGCCCTTTAAAGGAACCTACTTACTACGTCCCCCGACTCTCCAAGTAAGAAAGCCAATCTGAGGCGAGGCTGGCTTGAAACCACGGACTCCGGCGCGGTCATGGATGCCTTTGAGGCACTTCCTTGAGGGTTCCTTTACGGGATTCCTTTTGTGGCTCCTTGAAGGGATTTGTTTAAGGGTTCCTTTAAGGGACCCTTTAAGAGATCCTTTAAGGGCTGCTGTTGAAGGTTTGGTGGTTAAGGCTTGGGGGGACCCGATTTATACGGAGGGGTTCGGGGAAAATCTTCAAAGTTTACCGATGAGATAACAAACACGAGTCACACACGCACATGATGCGGATTATGAGAGTCGAGCACACATGCTGCGAATCCCAGAAAAAAAAACAGGTGCGGTTTCTTTCAAGACCTCCTAAACGTGCTCTCTGCCTCGTAGCTTTAAGAGTTTAGGCGACCAAGAAACCCTCAAAGAAGCCTGACAACCCTCAGCTTTGAGGTTTAGGGGTTTAGGGTTTGGGGCTTAGGGTTTTCCGGGTCGCAGGGTACATCTATAGGGAGTATGAAAGTGAGCTGTAGTTGTGCAGGTCTGCGACTCGAGCACGGGACAGCCTTTGTCCAGTGACCGCCGGGGCCTTGGCGTTTGGCAGAGTATGTCTCGAGGTGTTTGAGGCTTAAGTTCATGAGGAACTAGTATGAATATCCGCTCCTAGCCCTGGTAGAAGTAGGCTGTGGAGTACCCCAAGGCCCTGTTCCAATTATAACGACTCCTGTAGTGAGGCAGTCAGGCTCGAGTCGAGGCGTGAAGAGGTTATGTTGAATATGCTCATAGAGCCCAGTGCCCTTAAGTAAGGAATATATCTTATATTGTGGGGAAGGGGGGCGGGTAATATTGTGGTTTAATGTATCTTCCTCAATTGAAGGCACCTGCTGGGCTTCTTAGCGTGGCCATCACCATCAGACCTGAGACCCAGAGTCCTCATACAGTCAGGGTTATCAAGTACTGGGTTCTCGCGTTGCCATAACAGGGATCTGTAATAAGTAGTATGGTTTCCTCAGTATGGTAACTGAAAATTAAATCCCTTGACAAGAACCCAGATTAGGGTTTACGGATGCTGTCGTGTGACAGTACTGAATCACACACACACACATCAACAAGACTATACCAAGTACGAAACGAATATAGCAGTTTTCAGGATAGTATGAATACAGCAACTCAGGAGTTATATGATACAACGTTTGTGCAGTGTGTCTGCATGCCCCGCATCCTGACACTCCGAGAGAAGCGGTATTCATTCCGGCGCTTGGCGTTTCCATGCTTTTTTGCAGATGCTTTGTACTTTATGATATCGAACCTCAAAAAGGTTTTACACCGGTTGGTCTTGATTCGGCTGCTCTGTTTGTGCTGCCTGGCCCAGTAGACACCATAATGATGCCCGTCCCCGAATGCAACAAACCAAACACCTCAAATCCCAAAACCCAAAACCCTAAATGCTACAAAAACCCACGAAAACAAACAAACACCTCAAATCCCAAAACCTGGACATGAAGTTCTTGAATTGTCTTCACATGCTGCAGGGGCCACCCAGCTTGAGCAAGCCTTGATGCAGGTGGGATGAGGGATGAGGGAGGGTTCCTATTCCGGCATATTCAATTTCCACCGTTTCCATTGTAGACAACCAGGGGCGCATGGACAAACGGCGTTTCCAGGAATAGAGGCTTGGAATTTGAGTCCCAGAGACTGGTATAGGAGCTTCATAAAGCCCTAAACGCTGCGTTCTTAACCCTTCAAGTGCTGAACCCTGGAGCCCTAGACTCTAATTCCTAACTCCTACCTGGACCCCAAATACCCTACCTTTTTTACGTCCTTATACAAGGAAATCATAACAGGGGGCCTTAATATTCCAAAGCCGAATTCCCGAACCTTAAGCCGTAACTCTTCAACTAGGTTCCTGAGTAGTACCCTTAAAGAGTCCCTTACAGGGCTCCTTGAACGGTTCTATAAGCCATCTCTTAAGCCGTAGCTCTTCAACCACCAGGACTAAATGCCGAAGTGTCTCGACGCGTCTGTTCCCGAATCCCCAAACTCCCAAAAAAACCTTAAATTACTTCCTAAACTGTAAACCTTAAACCGAAAGCCAAAAGGGGAGCCCTTGTTATTCCTTCCCTAAAGCTTAAACCCTAAACCTTAAACCCAGATGACTTCTTGGTGGCCTTAGCGATCGCAGGCCATCCAAGCCCCCGCGGCTCGGCAAGCGGCGGCCCCAGCGAAGAGAAGTTTCTTGGGTGTCCTTGCAGAAAGCTGGGACGCAGTAACTAGGGTAAAGGGTTCTTTAAAGGGTTCCCTTAAAGGGATCTATAAGGGTTCTATAAGGGGGTTTTAGGGTTACTTGCAGGCTCGTGGGACTTAGTAGCTAGGGTTATGTAAGGTAACCATACCTATAAATACTTAAAGCCCCTTTTAAGGTACTTGTAACCTCACTAAGGCCCTTAAACCTTAAAACCCAATACTACCCTTTGAAAAGTCTTCTTATAGTACCCTTGTAGTACTCTGATGACCCATGATCCTCCAAGTAGGGTTTGGAGTGTGGTTTATACAGGCTTCCTCGGCCTTGAGGGAGTTCTTTTGGAGGGGTTGTACTTAGAGGCCCAGGGGACTTAGTAAGTAGTAAGCCTCTTTAAAGGGCTCCTTAAAACGGATCTATAAGGGTTCTATAGGGGAGGCAGGGTCAGGGTTTAGCTGTAGCCAAAATGACCTACTTTTTTAGAGATCCTTATTCTAGTTTCTATACATGGGTGGTTGTCAAAATTAGGGTCCCTTTTTGGGTCCTTAATATAATACGGCACCTATTATTTAGGGTGCCCAAAAAGGGACCCTAATTTTGACAGCTACCCACATAGTTCCTTAAAAAGCTAATTAGGTCTTTTGCGTCACAGGCAGCGGATTGGTGGAGGGTTTCAGTCTTGAAGGGGTTTTCCACAGTTCTGTAGGGGCGTTATACTTGGAGGGTCTTTAGGGGACTTAGTAAGTAGGTAGTAAGTAGACTTATAAGTACCCTAAAACGGACCCCTAATTGGGGTTATGGTACTTATAAGTCCCTCAAATAACCAGTTACTAAGTCCCCCGACCCTCCAAGTAGGGCGTGCTTTCATGCAACAGGATTTTGTTGCGGGTGTTAGACGGCGCCGTACAGATTTTTGTCGGCGGATTGAAGGGTTTTAGTGGCTTCAGAGGTTTGGGGTTTGGGATTTTGAGTTTTTGGAGGTTCTAAGCTTCAAAGGTTCAGGGATTTTGAGGTTTTGGGTGTTTGAGCTTTTGCTGACACCCTAAACCCTAAACCCCTAAACCCTTAAGCCTTAGGGGCTTGAGGTTGGTCGCTACAGCTATTCTAAGAAGAAGACCCGAATTAGCAAATCTTATTTGTAGAATATTATTTGTTTCTTTTCCCTTTAATTTTAAATTCATATATTTTAGAAATAGAAACCTCGGGCCTCGCTAGCCCCTAGATTTCCCGGGTTCTGGAGTACCATACTTGAATACTTTTTTTAAGGTACCTGTTCCTTTAAGGAACCATTATGAAATAAAAGTCTATACTTTTTTCTCCCCGGTTACTTCAAAGTCCAGCTAGCGCCTAGATTTCGGTTCAGGGGCCAGGCTCCGAAGATTGAGGAGCAGGGTTTCCTTGTTGGAGGTACATGGGTAGTTATAAGGGTGCCTTAAAGGCTCCCCTTTAAAGGGATCTATAGTATGATAGGGATTCTATAAGGGTATAGGGCCGTAGTAAAAGCCTACTTGGAGGTACATGGGTAGTTATAAGTGGAGTTCCAAGTCCCATAACACGGAATATAATTATGGTTACCCCGCCTATAACACCCACTTATAACTACCCATAAACCTCCAAGTAGGCCCTAAACCCTATACCCTTACAGAATCCCTATAGATCCCTTTAAAGGGACCCTTGAAGGAACCCCTATAAGTACCCATAAACCTCCAAGTAGGGATGAGGGGTTTGGGGACCTGGGCTTCGAGCTTTACTTTGTCATAGTTGGATAACCTTTTTCATTTTTATGGGTACTTAAAGCCTGTAAGGAATAAAAATTTGCCAGTAGGGAATAAAATGTAAATTTTTAATCCTATCCCAACCATGAACTAGTTTAGGGTCTAAGGAATCTGACTTTTCAAAGGTTCCAAGTATGGCTTAAATTATATAGGGCTTCATATTATGATTTAAGCTATATTCCTTAATTAAGGGGTATTGGGCTCTCTGGGTATTTCTAAGGTTGAAGCCATGGGCCCCTAGTATGGGCCCTTAGCCCTTTTAAGGGACCTTAAAGGGTACAAGTAGGGTATATATTAGGTATACAAGGATACCAGGCCGAAGGGCTCATACTACGGTTGATGGACAAAATCTTGCATGACCTTAAGGACCCTAAACTATGGGAATTATGGTATATTCCTTATATTGTGCTGCTACTTTTTATGTGCATGCACATAAACAGTAGCAGCACAATTATGGTATATTCCTTATAATGGGTAATGCAGGATTTTGTCCATCAACAGTAGGGGCCCATGGGCTCATCCTAAGAACTTTAGGGCTTCAGGGACACCCTCCTTGCTCAGAAGGAAACCTTGGAAAGATTGAACACCTTGCTGGTCATGTGGGAGTTTCCGAAAATTAGGGGTACCGTATTTTGGGTCCTTATAATAAGGATCCGACTATTTCGGGTACTATATTGGGGTCCCCTATTTTCGGAAAACCCCATGTAGCAGGTCGAAAGCTTGCCTTTCAGGGCTAACACTGGTTCTGCAAGGGTTCCTTTGCCGGCTGCAATGTGTTGTTGCGTGTTCCCAAATATTGTACATTGCCGACCACCAAGAACACATAACACCTGGCATACCTACCATTGTTCGTGCTTGTTGGAAGCACTCTGAACATGCGCGCAACGGTTTTGAAGCAAATGTTGTCTGCTTTTTGCTGCTAGCGTCAATACCCTTAGTTTCGGAGGTTGCACTGTCAGTGGCAAATCCGTGTCTTTCTGTCTACATGACAGTTCCTGTGCACATCTTTTTACGGCTATACGCAGAACCAGCATATCTATAGCATATACGCCTTGTAGCCCTGCCTGTACCTACCCACGAAGTCCTCAACCTGCTTCACGCCATGCAATACCCTACAGAAGAACTATACTTGGAGGGTCTTTAGGGGACTTAGTAAGTAGGTAGTAAGTAGACTTATAAGTACCCTAAAAGGGACCCCTAATTGGGGTTATGGTACTTATAAGTCCCTAAAATAACCAATTACTAAGTCCCCCGACCCTCCAAGTACAGTTTCGATTTGTGCTAGCCATACTCAGGTGATGGTCGAGATCGATGGTCAGGCACGCTGTTAGTCTTCAGTGTTTCGGGCTTGGGACTCTGGGGTCAAGAATTTGAAGTCCCCAGAGACTGCAATATCCCGGGATCCTCTTGTAATTTAAGGTATATTCCTTAATTCAGGGATATTGGAGTCTCTGGGTCTAGGGTTTCCACTCAGCACAAGTCTTAAACCACTCCGCCTCATGGCTTTCCTGAGCCTGAAAACTGTACAACGCCTAAAACCCAGGATTCCTAAAGCCTTACTTGGAGGGTCGGGGGACTCAGTAAGTAGGTAGTAAGTAGACATATAAGTACCCTAAAAGGGACCCTAATTGGGGTTATGGTACTTACAAGTCCTTATAACCAGTTACTAAGTCCCCCGACCCTCCAAGTACACCCCGAGACTGGGTTCTTGAGTATTACTCGTTTGCCCTTTTATTTTGGTGTCTTACACTTATTAATTAAACCAAGCATTGGGAAAAAGGGTACCCTTTTTATGAAGGGGCTACTGGGGGACCTAGTAGAAGCCACACCCCATAGTTTGTAAAGAAACGGAAGACTCCCGCCTTGAAGCTTCCAAACCCTCCAGTGTCATGGGAGGTTCCACAGCTGGATTGCTTCTTTGGCCTACCTGCAGGAGGCCAAAAGGGCTTCGGGTTTAGGGGTTGAGGGTTTAGGGTTTATGGTTGGGGTTCGGGACTTTCGGGTTGAAGCTCTTTTAGGCTTTTGGGCGCTTGGGTTTTGGTGTCTAGACATGTTTTAGGGTTTTGGATTTAGGGTTTGGGGTTTGTTGTAAGTCAGATGTAGCAAATAGCGGCGTCCGGAGCTTGATGTTCTCTGTTCTCCACGAAAAAACGATGCCGTCTCGCGCACATGCTCCGGGCTTATGCAGCCACTGGCTAAATTGACTGCGTCGCGACGCCAAGCATGCGAAGATGCTGATGTCTGGCTCTTTGCTTGCCGAGCTGCGATGCTCCGGCATGCCGAACTGCGGTGTGCATGTCGGCCTCTTTTGGACGCCCACACAGGTGCCTTTGCCAGACTTTGTACAAGCACGCTTTGCTGTTTGTACAGACTTTGCTCTCGACCTCCGCAGCCTGGCTGCATGCACGGGCGTGGAGCTGCCGAGCCTCTGGCGTGTTCTGTTAATGCGTTGCGGCAGTGCCCACGTCGTCGCAGTGCTCACCAATCTGAAGAATGACTTCGCCGACTTCCTCGCTGCCCAACTTGTCCTGTCTTCTCCGGCACAGGAACCTGCTGCTGACAATGAAATTTCTGTGGGCACGTACCAGCACGTTTCACAGGAGCAGCGTGACCGTCAGCGCGGCGACAGAGTATAGTAATCCAAACGGCCACGCTTCCCTTCCTGCTGAGTTTCGCAGTGGACGGGGTCATTGGACGCATGTCGGAGCCACAGAATCCCCTGCCGCGGCCTTCCTGCCCAAGAGCACGGTGTTTGTGAACTGGATTTGGGAGCAGTCGGCTGGACACAAAGGCTTGATCACCAAGCTCACCGATCGTCTGCTCTGGGTTAAGTGCAGTCATTACATTGTACACGGACGGTATGCCGCTGCGTTTTCTTGTCTCCCCACTTGCTTCGTTCTTCATTTCTGCAGGCTCAAACTAGGGTCTGCATTGACTCTCCTTGCATCGGCTCCTCTCATCGGTGTCTGCGGCGTTCACATGAAAGAGCTGATGTCCGCTCTCGGGGACACGGATCGGCTGGGCTTGCGGGAAAGACTTCTCATCACGTACGAGCGGCCTAGTTTCCTTGCGTCGGTGAACATTCGAGATGCCCATGCCTGGGTTCCGGCGGACCGTTTGCACGTGTGGCAAGCTGGCCGCTGCATGTCGTGCAAAGCGAAGCCACAATCTGGCTCCGTTCAGCAAAATCTCAACTATCACTGTTTGGCTTACAAGATGTCTGCGGATGCCGAGTCAGTTCTGGAATCGGTTCCAGGCCATGGCCCAACAACAAGAGTCGGCAGCTACCGCAGCCATTGTATGTCACCGTGCAGTTCTTCTGTGCCAGGTCGAACCATCTCCTGCTGACCTGGAAGGCCTGCCACTTCGAACAACACAGCCTCTGCCCTCTGGTCCACCACGTTCGGAATCGACACCACGAGCCTTTGCTTGCTTGGCCTATCTGCTGTCGTTGTCCATGCTTGGCTTGAGGCGCCTGCAACCCAGCCGGACTTTGGTCAGTCTGCACGACGGAAAAGCTTCACCGATTGTTCGATTGCGGCGCTCTCGGCTGCCCTTCCTGTCCCGTCTGCCCGTGAGATGGGTCTGCACCCGCCCAACTGAGTGTCGTGAAAGCAAGGTCGGTCTCAAGACTGGCTGCTTCTAAGAAGGTCTCGGTTTCAGCACTTGCCACGCGGGCAAGTGTGTTGTTTGTCAAAAATGTAGCTTGTGTTGTTGTGTGCTTGTTGCACTGCCGTCGGAAGCCTACCACGTTCCGAACTTTGTCTGTTTCTATGCTGTGCATCCGAACAAGACCTGCTCCCCACAAGTGGAAGTGCATGTTGCTACAGATAAGGATCCTGTATGTCCGCAATGTCCGGCCTTCCCTGCCCCTCCGTTTGTCATTCTAGTTCAGGCGATCGGCCCCGCACACTACCTGCGGTGTCGCAACAGACGCATTATCACTCTGCTTCAAGCACTCGCTTCCAATCCCGGTCGTGTTTGTTCTCCTTGATTCTGAATCAGTTTTATTATTCTTTGTGCTCGCAGCGATGCTGAGGCTGCCTGCTGTCACAGTCGTAGCACGGATCGTCGTAGTGGTAGTGGTTCCGTTGACTTGGCACTGGCTGGGCTTAACTGCCGTGGCTCGTACTGCTGGCAGTGATCGTAGAGGTAGTAGTGGTAGTAGTAGTAGTAGTAGCAGGAGTAGTAGTAGTAGTAGTAGTAGTAGTAGTTGCAGAAGTAGTAGTAGCAGGAGTAGTAGTACTAGTAGTAGTAGTAGTAGTACTAGTAATACTAGTAGCACTAGTACTAGTAGTAGTAGTAGTAGTAGTAGCAGTAGTAGTGTAGTAGTAGTAGTAGTAGCAGAAGTAGTAGTACTAGTAGTACTAGTACTTGTAGTAGTAGTAGTAGTAGTAGTGGCCGTGAAATGGTAGTGGTAGTGGCAGTAAAGTTACTGATACGACTAGTAGTCGTACTAGTAGTACCATCAGCACGAATAGTACCAGTAGTACCGGTAGTGCTACTCGTACTACTAGAACTACTAGTAATATTTGTAGTATTAGTAGTACTAGTAGTACGAGTAGTACGAGTAGTACTAGTGGTACCAGTAGTGCTAGTAGTACTAGTAGTACTTATAGTAGCAGCAGCAGTAGCAGTGTAGCAGTGTAGCAGTGTAGCAGCAGCAGGAGCAGGAGCAGGAGCAGGAGAGTAGCAGTAGCACTAGCAGTAGCAATAACAGTAGCAGTAGCAGCAGTAGTCTTGGTCACCGAAGTAGCAGCAGTACTAGTACTAGTGTTAGTAGCATTGGTAGTATTAGTATATGGTTTGGAGAGTTTTCTCCCTCTGTTGCGTTTTTCCCTTCCCAACAAAGAAGGCATAAGGCCTCCCTCGTGTTCGTAGAAGCTAAGAGTTTTTTCTTTGGGTTGCGGGGGTGCCACTTCTCCTTCTTCCGTGTTGATGTTTAGAGATATTTTCCTTGGTTTGTTGCAAAAAGAGGTTTGATTTAATTAATTGCATTCCCGATTCTTCCACCGTAAAAACGAACACATGGCGACTTCTCGAACAACAGCCCCCGGCCCCTCTGGTTTTGCCCGAAGAACAACAACCCCAGGACTTGACACTCTCCACCCTCGCCCCCCCCCNCCCCCCCCCCCCCCCCCCCCCCCCCCGGCCCGCATGACAACAATCGCCACCACCCCTGCTTATCAGCTCGGGCTCCATCAGTTAAGCTTGGAAAGTTCGTGCCCTAAGCCGTATAGCAAGAGCTTTAAACACCCTATAAACACCCAAAAGGATTAGTAAGGCCGTTTATAGCTGACGGTTTAATACTATTCCCCTGGACTGACAGGTACGTGCCCCCTTTCCGAATGAGCCGATCAAACCCCGAGGCTTGCCTTCGTTTGTTTATGACGTCAGGCTCCCTGCCAGTGTCCCTTGCCGCAGCCCGGGGCGCGCTGGTGGACGGGCCCTTTAAGGCCTCACACTTGGGGTTCAGGATTCAAGTTTTTGGGGCGCCCTTTAGGGCGTCATTCCTGTTTGCCATGGTGTTTAGTGGTTTACGGGTTGGGGTTTAGAGGGCTTCGCGGCTTAACGTTCAGAGGCGTGTCCTTTTCAGGGTTGGATTCGTAACTTTGGTTTTTTACCCGAATAATGAAAACTGGATTTTGGTATGTGTTACACAAAACCTACATGAAGACTACGGGGGGATACTATTAATGTAAATTCAGAGCCTTCTAAAGCCTTACAAACACCTAAACTTAAGCCCTCAGCGTGTTCTGCGTGCATCTCCTCGCGGAAAAGCTTGTATCACTTTGCGTTCGAAATCAGCCACGAAAGCAGCACGATGGAGCTGCATGGCCTACTGAGGGTGTTGGGGTAGGTCTCAGGGCCTTCAGGATTTTTGTTCTAGGGTTTAGGTTTTTGGGTTTTAGTCTGGCGGAGGGTACACGAGCGCAGGTTCTGGGCTCCGTTACTTTATTTGAGAACGTAGCCCGGTCGAGCGCAGGTGACCAGCTACTTCCAGGGTCTCATGTTACACGCTACAGGCGGTCGTGCTTCCGGGTCCTTGCATCCTCTGTTCCGTCACGACTAAAACCAACTGCGGATGTCTCAAACTCTCATGAAACTCTATACAAACCTGAAACCCCACGTACAGAGAAGTGCTACACATGAACTCCCACATCCCATAAAACCCCTGCAACCCATATGGAACCTTGTTGAAAGCCT
Organism: Symbiodinium sp. clade A Y106; assembly: GCA_003297005.1. Lineage (NCBI taxonomy): Eukaryota > Dinophyceae > Suessiales > Symbiodiniaceae > Symbiodinium > Symbiodinium sp. clade A. The sequence goes on along the minus strand of BGNK01000640.1, from coordinate 82,296 downwards.
TTGAAAACCCTCAGAACTTGTGCAACTTATAGGTAACCTTAGTTACAGCCTCCCAGACCTAATATGCAACATACACAGTAGCCCTAACCCTAAGCCGACCTTCGTAGTCCCTACCGTAGTCTCATACACTCCAAAATCCTAGTCCAATTCTTATATTATTAAGGCCCCTTATCAAGCCCAGATGAAGGCCCTAAAGGACCCTTCAAAGAACCCTCTCTATATTTAAGTAGTAACCTTGTTTCCTTATGGAACTTTAAACCAGCATTGTGAATCCATTTAGATACCCCTTGTAGCAAACTTTGCAGGCCGCCAAGCCCTTAAACCTTATAGAACCCTTTGAAGGAACCATAAAGTACCCCTTTACAGGAGCCTCATGTGACTCATGTAGTCCTAAAACCCTTAAAATAGAACCCCTTGTTGAAGCCCTTCAAGGAACCCTTGAAAAGAACCCTTTCAAGTAAGATAGGATCCCTTCTTAAAGAAGTCCTCTTTAAAGGAGCCCTTTCAGGGAACCCTCTAAAAGAGTCTTTTTCTTGAAGCATCCCTGCGTTGCCGCCAGGTCTCGGAAGCTCGCGAGGTCGGGAGGTCGCTGGTTTTCCGTGGCGAGCTCATGGCAGGGCCCTTAACAACTCGACGAGGGTTCCTGTAAAGAGGGGGTTATAATATAGGAAGTTATAGGGTCTCTCTTTAAACCTAATGCAGGGAGTTCTAAGGTTCCTATACAGGGAGTTATAGGGTTCCTTTGACAGGAGTTCTAGGATTCTAGCATTCCTTTACAAAGGGAGTTATAGGGTTCCTGTAACGGGAGTTATAGGGCTCCTTTAATTAAGGGGAGTTCTAGAGTTCCTTTAAATAGAGAGTTACAGGGTTCCTTCACACTGTGCGATTGGAATCTAGGCGGCTGTTGGCATAGGCTTTCTGGTTGCAGGAGCTAGAGGTGGGGCCATTTTTAATTATTAAGGCGCCTATAGTAGGGTCTTCGGGCGACGCCGGATGTTTCAAGGCAATACGGCTCGTTGATTATGGTCCCTTTTCAAATGAGCACTGAAACCCAGGAGAGTAGCCCAGTCCGGATCCCCGTCGTTCCTTTGAATAGCGGTTCCTTAGAGGGAACCCGAATATCGTGGAAGGCTGGGCCGATAATCCCTGAACCTTGAACCCTCGTACTTGCAGTAGAGATCAACTTATCTGTCTCAGTAACCTGATAGCCTTACAAACAAAGCGCCCTCTGCTAACGAAGATGGACTACAATCCTGAGTAGGTTGCCTTCATCAGGGTGTGGCTGCCCCCGTTCTTTTAAGCCCTTGCTTCAGTGGGCCCAATAGGGGTTCCTTCGGTTCCTTTTTATGATTCCTCAGAAGCCAAAGGGTCCGCGCTTTCTCGACAGGCGTGCTGGAGCTGAGAGATCACGGCCAGTCGCGTATTGTCGGAGCCCTCGGAACCCGATGCAGACCCGGACGAGAGCTCCCAGGACCAGCCAGCCCAGACGGCCCAGCAGGGTGGAGTTCCCCAACTCCCGCCTTGCTTCACGCCTGGCAACGGGTGCCTCAGGTACTGGCACCTACAGTAGGCTGCACGGGAACGCGGAATCCTAGGAACTTGCCGCGCAGCTCACGCGGCGCCAAAAAGCGCCTGTGAGCTACGTGACGGCAGAGCAGTGCATGCTTTGCGAGTGCCGTGCGGCAGAAGGTGCCTCGCACATTCCTGCTTGGAGGGTCGGGGGACTTAGTAAGTAGGTAGTAAGTAGACTTATAAGTACCCTAAAAGGGACCCTAATTGGGGTTATGGTACTTATAAGTCCCTAAAATATCCAATTACTAAGTCCCCCGACCCTCCAAGTATCAGATCGGCCTCAGAGCCTAACTCACGGCAGGACATCCAGGGTGATTCCGGACAAGCTCAGCGACCCCCTTTGAAGAGAGGACTTGCAAACACACCTAACTCGTAAGGCATGATCCATAAACTTCAGGGTTTGGGGTTTAAACCAACCCCTAAACCCTAATAGGATTTAGGGTGTATACATATTAAAAACCCAATAACTTGAGCCTTTTACAATCCCTAAACCCTAAACCCCCGAGGCCCTTTATACAACAAAAACGCCCCAGGAAGGCGTTGCCAGCAAAGAGGCCTTGGACGAGTGCGCGCGAAGGCTTCGCCAGGCCACCCCAGGGAGCTTAACTAATCCTTACTTGGAGGGTCGGGGGACTTAGTAAGTAGGTAGTAAGCAGACTTATAAGTACCTTAAAAGGGACCCTAAGTGAGGTTATGATACTTATAAGTCTATACATAACTGGTTACATGAGTCCCCCGACCCTCCAAGTAAGGTTCCTCATTCCAGACTCCAACAGCCCTTAATTGAGGAATAGACCTTCTAATTGTATTAGGATCCCGAATACGATGTAAGGGATATTTCCTAATTAAGGGGGTTTTAGTCTCTTGGCTTGTTATGCTTTATATTCATATTCGAATATACCCCAGAAGCCTACTCTAGTAATTCAGGCCACGATATGATATCATGATGTGCCAGATACCTGAACCGGAGGCATAGTCTAGAACAACCCCTGCAAGGAAAGCCAGTGTTGATACCACGAATACTATCCAGAATCATCCTATCTGCTTGCGTGTCTCTGTTCTCTGACCGGGGCACAAATTTGGATTCGCTAAACCCTTTGATCCCAAAGCCTAAACCTAAAGCGGTTTGAGTTGAAGCCAGGCTCCGCACTCACCGTGCATCCTTCGAAATCGAACATTTACATGTGGGTAGCTCTCTAAATCAGGGTTCCTCTTTGGGTCCCTGAAACAGTACGGCACCCTTATAGAAAAGGACCCCGAGGAAGGGTCCCTACTTAGAGGATCATGGGACTTAGTAAGTAAGGTTATAAGTAGCTTATAATTAAGATAACCCTACTTAGGGGACTTATAACCCCAATTATAACCTACTTACTAAGTCCCATGATCCTTTNGAGGATCATGGGACTTAGTAAGTAAGGTTATAAGTAGCTTATAATTAAGATAACCCTACTTAGGGGACTTATAACCCCAATTATAACCTACTTACTAAGTCCCATGATCCTTTAAGTAGTTTAAAGAACTGACCATGACTGGTTCTTCATTTGGTCTGTGGCTTCATGTTCAAGGTTGTTCCTCAAAGCATATAGTAGAACCCCAGAAAGTTGGAACATGGCTTTCGGAGGATTAGTGCTAGGATCCCTTATAATTTACCTTACGGGCATGAGGATAATGATGTTCCAACTTCCTGGCTTCTACTATAGTTGTTGTTTACCTTCTCAGAGGAGTAGACTTTGGTAGAAAGGCAGTAACCCTACAGGGAGCCTTTAGACAGGTTTTTGATCCCTGAAACTTCCAACTTTTGCCTGAGCGGTGCTGCTGGTGATGAGGGATGCCCTCAGCCCCGAAATTGCAATCGACCGCCCACAACTTCTATCCTATACCCTGGAACCTTGAAACCTAGCCCCACAAGCCTCACTCAAAGCCGACAGCTCAGGCGATGGTGAGTGAAGATGCCCCTCCCGAGGTCAGCGGGAGCCCCGGCGGGTTGCCTTTCTTGACAGACTGTGGAATAAAACATTGCCTCCTGGATCAGTCTTGGTTGTCAAGTCGAAGTGAAGCTGTAGCCCCACATGTTATTGGCAAGATTCCTGTTTCAGAAACTGCACTAGAGTCCACTGCGAAAGCCCCAAACCCTCAAACCTGAAAAACCCAAGTCCCTTATGTGCTAGAAGCCGTTTGTGTGAGGGATTTGAATCATTAGCAATAGTATTCCCTTATAGTCCTTATACATTTTCTGTATAACATACCCCCAAACCCCGGTCTACATATTAAGACCCCGATATGAAACCCTAGCCCCTGCTGTAGAACCCTTATAGGCCCCTTTTTGGAAGCCAGAAGGAACCCTGTTCTTATGAGTAAGGCTCCTGTGAAACCTCAGTTGTCTAGTCAAGGAAGCAACGCGCCGCACCACCGGCGATTGGTCGATGACTGGGAGTGCTGACCTGAGATCGTACTTAAAGGGGCCTAGAGAAATTGAACAGGTCTTTGGGTAGATCATACTGTAGTAATAAAATACAGGCAGTATAGATATGGGGTATAGTATTGTCTTGTAAGGATTAGAGGGTCCCGTGAGGGTCTGTTCATAGGGGTCAGAATGACTAGAAACATCGTTCCTTGAGGCTTCTTGATACAATTTGTGGCATAAAGCGTCTTGCAACCCAGGTGCCCGAACTCTAAACCCTAAGGACCAAAACCGTCCATACCGAGCCTTTGTCCTACAACCCTACACCGAGCTGCCCTGACGCCAAACCCTTAACCGAACAAGCCCTGCATCACTAGACATGTCACCTTCAACCCATAATATGATTAAAATGGGTGTCCTACCAATATTGAGGCTCTTCGAGACAGGGAGTTGGCAAATCAGGAGTCTACTTGAAGGATCGTGGGACTTAGTAACTACGGTTATCAGGTAGCTATAGTTTTCAAATAAGTCCCAATTAAATTAAGGAATAATCTTGCGTACTAAGTCCCATGATCCTCCAAGCACGTTGCACTTGAAACCTGAAAACACCGAGGTGCCTCCTGGTCCGTGGCAAGACCTCGCCGCTGCTCCTCTGGATCCCGCTGGAGGACCTGGCGAAGGACCCGCCAAGGGCGCAGGATTCGGGTTTCTATGGAATTTTTGAGGACCATTTAAAATTCGTTCGGTTATTAATGTAGTTCCATAGCAGGGTCTTAACGCTTAGAACAGGTTTCCTTTGAGGGGGGTGGTGGGGGCGTGCTGGTATCGTGTATGCTACTACTCCTCCTTCCGAAGTATGTGAGGCTTCTATCGGCCTTGATAATTGTTTGAGAGTTTGCTCGAACATTACTATGATTCAGGAGGGCTTTGTAGTATGTTAACAGGGACTCACGGAATTACATCCGGGTTCGAACCTAGGGCCTGAAGAATTGCTAATTGGGGTTCCTCAGCAGAAGTATGCCATAATATACACCCAAACTTCTAACCATTCAGGCCCCTACATTAGGGGTGCTCAAAAATTTATAACAGGGTTGTAGAAGGTGTTTGCCGTAGGCTTTGCGGGGGTTTGTGAGGGGCTTGGGCTTTCGGATTGCAAGGTTTGGGGGTTTGGAGTTTCGGTCTCAGGTTTGTGCAGCTTACGCTGTTGAAGGTGTAATGCAAGGCTTCACAAATTTCCATGGCTTCAGGTTGCGAAAAGCTTTTCATATAATGCTTCGGGATGGAACTGGGGTTGGGAGGTGTCGGCAGGGTGCATTGCAGCATCTATCCTGAACCCTAGACCCGAAACCCTAAACCCGAAACCCCAAACCGCCGCAAAGCGAGCTTGTATGCACCCTGAGCCCGAAGCCTGAGATCATGTGGACCGAACCCTGTGATATCTTAGTAGCTGAATGGATGCACTGTACACTTTTTGGGATAACATTACCCACTGTAAAACTAAAAGTGTACACTTTTTGAGGCCTATGAACATGAGCAACTAAGATATGGTCGTCTTAATTAGAAGGTACCTACTAGTCTGGGTCCGACCCCCATAGTGGCCGCAAGCCTCAGGAAGCTCTACTGAACCCGGAGCATCTCCACCAACTCCAAACCCCACACCCCTACACCCTCAACCAGAACACCTCAATACTAATACAAATCATCATACTAACAATACTACTGTAATAAGTTAAGTAATCAAATTACCATCATACCAACAAAATCCCCAAACTTCCTGCCAGGAGCTAGATCCATCTTTTGACCAACGGCTCTTCTTCTTGCTTACCACTTTGGCGACCGTCGTGTGCGTTCAGGCGGGCTCGCTCGTGCAGGTGGACGCTTCAGGTTCAGGGTTTAGGGTGTGCACAGCCGGAAAGCTTCTGGCTGCAGGAACAACAGTTTGAGTTTTGAGTTTAGGGTCCAGGAGCAACAGTGGCAGCAGCAGCAAGAATTACTATCGCTGCAATGGCCATGAATGTCAGGCGGCTCGTATTTCAGGCGCTGCAAGTCCTGATCTAACCTCTGGTACGACTGCAGTAGAAGGTACCCCACAACCCCAGTCCAATTGTTAAGTCGCTTTTAGTAGGCCCCCCAATGCTGAACCCGAACCCACGCCCTACCTGCTGCGATCGTCAAGCACTTGGACATGGTTCTAACGCTTGACAGCCATGCCTTGTACAGAGAGTTATGATCATGATTATGTTGTTGATGCTGATGATGACGATGAAGAGTATGAAGAAGATGGTGATGCTGCTGGTGAAAATGAAGCTGACGACAAAGATGAAGAAGAAGAATATGATCAGATGGTGGTGACGGTGATGCTGCTGCAGACGATGACGATGATGATGATGATGATGATGACGACGCAGGTGATGATGACGATGAAGGTGATGACGATGATGTTGATGATGATGCCGATGACACTGATGATGACGGTGATGATCGCAATGATAATGACATTTTTGAGAATAACAGAAACAAGCATAAGTATCATGATATTTTACACAAACATACACTACTGACAGTAACCAGCGATAACGGCAATATTATTACTGGCGTACAATAAGCTTCAGTCATCATCATCATCATCGTATTAAAATTGGAAGAGAGAGTAAATCCGCTGTTGTTACCGCCTGCCTGGCCAGTATGCCGCACCGGAGCCTGGACTCAACCCACCCATTGGGGCTTTGCTGTGCGGAGCCCGGGCGTGCAACTGCATGGCCTTAGGCTGTCAAGGCTCTCGTGAAATTTGTCCGCGGCCTAAGCCCGCGATGTGCAAATTTGAGGTTTGATCATTTTGCCGAGTGTTGAGACTCCTAAACCCTAAACCCTAAACCCTAAACCCAAATCCTTAAAGCCAAAGCCCTCCTAAACCCCAAAGGCCCCAAAGCTTAAGCCCGAGCCTAAGCCACGCTAGTCCTTGGAAGGGATGCTTTGAGCACCCAGAGGTTCCAAAACCACTTAATTAAGGAAGATACCTGAAACTATAATCGGACCCAAAATAATATGATTTAAGCAATATTCCTTAATTTAAGGAATTTTCGTCAATTTAAGGAATCTTCCCTTAATTTAAGGAATCTTCCTCAATTAAGGGGACTTGCTGTCTTTCAGCACCCCCCCGAGGCTGAGCATCATTGGCGCGGCAGAGATCTCTCGCTCGGGAGCCCGGGGAAAGCTACAAGAGGAGTTTAGGGGCTTAGGGGTTTAGGGTTTAGGGGTTCAGGGGTTTAGGGGTTTAGGGTTTTAGGGTTTAGGAGTTTAGGGTTCAGGGTGTTAGGAGTTTAGGGGTGTAGGGTTTAGGACTTTAGGATTTAGGTTTAGGATTTAGGGGTTTAGGACTAGGGATTTAGGTTTAGGATTTAGGGGTTTAGGACTTTAGGGATTTAGGTTTAGGATTTAGGGGTTTAGGACTTTAGGGATTTAGGTTTAGGATTTAGGGGTTTAGGGTTTAGGATTTAGGGTATTGATTGGGCTTACTAAGTATACCAGGCCCCACTTGGAGGTTCATGGGTGGTTATAAGTGGAGTTATCATTCCCCAAAATAGTTACCTACTTATGACCTAAACCCTAAACCCTAAGCCCTACCTATAGCTACAGAAGCCAGTGTAGGGGGCGGAATAATGACCCGAGGGGTCCTAGGTTTTGAGGCCCCGAACCTAAAATAGTCTGGGGTTTAGGGTTTAGGGATGTAGAGACTTCAGGACGCCAGGATTCTTCGAGCTAGGGCTCTGAATCATTAGTAATGGTATCCCCGTTTCATACGGTGCGATAAGGTTCTATCGGGTTTTAGCCCATGCACCCTGATAACGGATGCGTTTGGAAGCAACCTAATGTAAGAAAAGTTCTGCTCTTTTCTGACATCTCCCTATAAATGCAACATGGTTTACTGGGTTCTGGAGTACCATACTTGAATACTTTTTTGGGGTACCGGTTCCTTTAAGGAACCATTATGAAATAAAAGTCTATACTTGTTTCTCCCCGGTTACTTCAAAGTCCAGTTTAAGGTCCCATGGAGATGACGCGAAAATGATAGGTGCGTATACCTTTTACAATATTAAACCCTTATCAGGTCCTGATTACTCGGAGGGTCTTTAGGGGACTTAGTAAGTAGGTAGTAAGTAGACTTATAAGTACCCTAAAAGGGACCCTAATTGGGGTTATGGTACTTATAAGTCCCTAACATAACCAGTAGGGGTCCTAAACCCTAAGCCGCGCACTTCCAAACTCTAAGCCGCATACATCTAAACCCTAAAGCATATACTGTTAAACCCTAAACCGTATACTCTTAAGCACTTAACTCCCCCGAAATCCTAGACCGCCTCAAGGGAGTTTAGGAAGCTGAACTCTGTGTTTCAACAACCCTGAACTCCTGATCATAGCCCGCAAACCCTAAACCCGAAACCCCTAAACAACCCCTAAATTCCGAAACGCCTAGACCCCTAGCCCCTAAACCCCTAAACCCTACACCCCTAACCCCTAAACTCCGAAACCCCTAGACCCCCTAGCCCCTAAACCCCTAAACCTAGACCCCTAGCCCCCAAACCCCTAAACCCTACACCCCCGAAACCCTAACAGAGCACTTTCAGGTCGGCGGACGGCTGACAGACTCGGCGTGCGCCTGGGGCTGCCTCTGCCAGGGAGCCCAGGGGGACTTGAGTTCTGGGTCTGGGTCTTCCCTAGTAGAGGAATATAGCCTTAAGATAGGGTTCCTTAAAGGGCTGATAGGAAGGGATCTATAAGGGTACTATAAGGGAATTGAGGAATATAGCCTTCCCTAGTAATAGACTAGGTAACCTTTATAGGGTTTAGGGTTTAGGGTCCGAGTAGTGGAGTAGGTAACCTTTATAGGGTTTAGGGTTTAGGGTCCGAGTAGTAGAGGAGGTAACCTTTAACCTTTTTGGGGTAGTATAATCCCGATATAATCCTTACATTATGGAAAAGGTTAACCTTTGGTTCCCCATGATACCCGACAAGTAGGCCAATGTCCCCTTTTTAAACGAGAGTTTCCGAAAATTAGGGATACTTAAGGGTTCCTTTCAAGGGTTACTATAAGGGTACTATAAGGGTTCCTTTAAAGGGCTCTATAAGGGTTTAGAGTTTCCGAGAATTAGGGGTACCTTATTTTGGGGGTCCTTTTGATAAGGATCCTACTATTTAGGGCTATATTAGGATCCCCTAATTTTTGGAAACTCCCAAATAGGTTTTAGAGGGTTTCTAGGGCTTAGAGGGTTTATAGGGTTGGGTCTTCCAATATCCCCTTCTTTTAATGAATATACACGGTTTAGGGTTCAGTAATTAAGGGATATATGACCCTTTGCTTAATGAATGTACCAAAGTAGGGACGACTATTCATAATATAAATATATCAGTCGTAGCCCGATTCTAGTACTTTACAATTCGAAAAGGTCTACTTAAACTAATGACTCTTCCTTGGATGATAGTCGGATCCCTAGTCTGATTTACTGGGTTCTGGAGGAGTACCATACTTGAATACTTTTTTGGGGTACCTGTTCCTTTAAGGAACCATTATGAAATAAAAGTCTATACCTTTTTCCCCTGGTTACTTCAAAGTCCAGTTTAGGATACATTCCTTGATACAAGTATTTTGGAAGATTAAGGAAGACAGGGGGTCTTCAGGGGCAAGTTAGGGTTCTTGTAGAAACTCTTTCGGTGTGTAGGTTGCGATTGTGTAGAGGGCTAAGGGTACGTTCTAAACGGGTACCATAAGAGCATTACAAGTGGGGTATTAAAGGGCGTCCAAAAGAGTAGTAGAGGGGTTGTATATGGGTTTGAGGAGTATCAGTAAGTCTTTGGATGCCGACATCTAGCTTCGTCACAGGCCTGTTGGGCCTCGTGTTTCCGCGAGGCGCCTTGTCAACATGAGCTTGTTCTAAGCCAGGCTCCCCCTTGCTCGATTTTCCCCAGCAGAGAAGCCACCGTATCCTGAAATAAGTGTTTAGTTTGGGGCTGAGGGAAACTGTTGCAGAATAGCCCACACATCGAAGCTGCTGTAAATCCAGGCGCCCTTAAAGGTACCCGCTAAAGTCGGACTGTTCCGGCAGGAGCCTGACTTGCAACGGCTTTATGTTTGCACCTACTTATAAGTCTGAATAATGAGCAACAGTCAGTAGCAGCTTCCTTACGACATGCTACTAAGACCGTTGTTCAAACTATTGAGGATAGTGCATTCTCAGGCTGCTTCCTTCGCCGGCAATGGGAACCTTTGGCCAGCGACTGAGAGATCTCTGTATCTGCACTCCTCTTACTAGTGTGTCTTTGATAACCAGCATTAATACATTAGTATAACTGTTAAGATCAGTGTTCAGTATACCATCATTAGTATGATTATTATGGAAATCATTACGAGTAGAAGGCCTAGTCTAGTAGGAGCAGTACCTCTGGCTCGCACTTTCTCGCTCTCTCTCTCTCTCTCCCTCTCTCTCTCTGGCATTCTCTCTTTATGACACTTCCACCTCCTTCCTCCGTCCCTACTTGCAGGTTCCGCCGTAGTTATAAGTGAGTGGGGTTATAAGTCCCTTAGCCTAATATGGGTTGTAGCCAAAGTTACCGTATTTATGACCCCGGTTATAACTACCCAATGAACCTCCAAGTGCCCACCACATAGTACCCTTATGGAAAACCTATAGAACCCTGATGGATCCCTTTGAGGAACTTATAACTATGCCTAGGCGTGGCCGCCCGCGCCAAGTCCCTTGTCCCCGACGCCGCGGGTCTGTTTGACCTTGGCGCCTCAGCGTCGGGGGCCCCGGCCGAGGCTGTAGGCTGCAGAGACTCCTGTTGGGCTTGGGGGGTTTAGGGCGGGGGCACCTAGGCTGTGTCGAGAGCTTGGCCTTTGCGGCTCGGACATATAGTTGTAGGCCGCACATTCTGCATGCCACGAGAAGCTGGGGCTTGGAAGGAACAGCCCGCATTCACACAGGGTCCTGAATCGTAGCCGTAGCCCTGATCCTCGATGTCCGCTTCAGGCATTCGCTAGGTTCCCAAATAGTACCATTTTGCCCTTTTTATTCTAGGGTTGGTTCCCTCGTTAAAAAACTGAATACCTGGAAAAAGGCTGCCCTTGTTATCAAGGGGACGCTGGGGAACCTAGTTCAGCTCGGACTTTGAAGCAAAAATCTGGCAGGGAGGCCACTTGTGGTAAAGCCTACTGTTGATGATATAAATCCTGCATTACCTTAAGGATCCTAAACTATGGGAATTATGGTATATTCCTTCTTATGGGTAATGCAGAATACATTTCATCAACCGCATTGCGTGGAGTCTTCCCAACTCAAGGGTACGGGTGCTCCGAGCAAGCATGAAACCACTAGTGCGCTTAAGGCATGAAGAAGGCCACGGCAGAGAAAAACCTTAACCCTAAACCCTAAACCTTGTCCCAGCTGCACACCTTCAAAAAGAGGACTTAGAATCAACGTGGACCCTGCGATTTTGACAGCAAGCATATGAATCTGAACAGTAGGAGCTTCAGCCTAAGGACGCTGAACCTTAAACCCTAACAAGTAGCAACCTTATCATGGGGAGCCCGAAATAAGGGAGCCTCGGACCACCTGTTGCCTGCCCATCCAGGCTCATGACGGCGCTACTTGCCTCCTTCACGTTGATCGGGTACACCATGGCACGGTTGGGAGAATGTGGAGGTTTCTTAAAGTTACCCTTTAGGGCCTCGGGGGCTTAGGGATTAGGGTGCCTAATCGAAGGGTTCTTTTTATGATCAGGATCCTACGATTTAGGGTCGAGGGTTCAGTCTTTCTTGCACATGACAGGTTTGGCTTGAGCCTTTAAGGCGATGGCCAACAGAGATTCACGAGCATGTGTTGCACCTGTCCTACTACGACCGAGGTCCGAACAGTTACCCTTGGTATCCCTCTTATAGCAGTATACTGTAATGCCAAATCCTTATTCTAAGTATGAGGGCCTCCACTATAAAACCCTCATTATCGAGCCCATACCGATTACAAGGAGCCGTAACTGTTCTGCTCGTTATCGCTCCTTTACTGACTGCAAGCCCTAGATCTCTGCAGAAAGCGAATTCGTGTTGCAGCTCGGCCTTTCAGAACCTCTCGTCCTGCACGTCCTAAACCCACAACCCTAAACCCTAACCCCTAAACCCTAAACCCCTGCACCAGCAACTTTGAACCACACGACCCTAAACGCTGTGTCGCCAAACCCTATCATCCCAAACCTTGAATGCCTACCCAGAGAACCCAATACCCCTTAATATTATAGAGGCCTTAATATTATGATTTAAGGTATATTCCTTAATTAAAGGGTATTGGATCTCTGGGTACACCCTGAGGTTTCAAGGGTCTAGCGTTTAGAGTCTAGCGATGGTGTTCTTGGGGTTTTCTTAGGGCGCTAAGTTATGATTGGTTCACCGATTCCCAACTGTTCAAACGTTGGGGCTCGTATGGTTCACTCCGAAACCCCTAAACAAACCCGAGCCCTGTCCCAAAAGCTTCGCCTTTAAAGCCTTGCATTATTGGGGGAAGGTACAACTATTGCGGCCGGTAGGCTTAAATCTTGGTATCAGGAGACATAGTAAACAGGGTCACCAGTAAGACGACTATACCGACTAATTACGGAAAGCACACAACAGAGGCATTTGTCACCCCACATAGAACTGCCGGCGAACCTTAAAGTAGCATACCGCGATGTCATCCAGCCTGATTCGGAGGAGCGTTATATTGGGTTCTAAATAATTACCAAAAGCTTTTGGGGGAGTTCCTTAGTCTAATTGTAGTAAAATGGACCCCAAAACCCTAATTATTAAGGCCCCTATGGTACCTCCCTCTCAAACTACAAACCCTAATTCTCATTCTCCGTTGGAGCCAGCCTGGTGGTGTAGCCAGGCTGGGGCTATTCATGCCGCCGGACACCTCCAGCCACCAAGCTGAAGGGGATTAGCATCCTTGATTGGGCCGCAAGCTATGCAGCTTGTCAGAGTTCGTTCGCGTGGCTAATCGTTGTGTGTACATTTGCTTACGCTTGCTACTTACTGCATATTGCTCTTTGCTATCGGGGTTTAGGAGTAGACGCTCTCCAAGAAGGGGTAGCTTGTGAGGCCTTGGGTTACATGTGACCCTAAGATCTCAACCCCACAACTCTCAGCCCTGACCATACTGCACTCGACCCAGATTCTAATTAGTTGTACCTGAATGCAGCAGACTATAGATGAAAGTGGTCAAGACAGCCATTGTTACAGTATGCATGTGACGCGAAATCCGATTGCAATTACACCACGTCATATCAGTTCGAATCGTTCTATGCATCATGGTGTGGTTTCGGATACAGTTTTGGATAACTTTCACCCCCAACTAAGCCCCGTGACCGTGTAATTGATCCCCGGCAACAGAGTATTGTAGAACCTTACGACATGCAACCCCTGCCTTATCAAAACCCCAACTTTAGTACCCTTAGTACCCTGATAATAACCCCTACCTAAGAAAAACTTAGTACCCATACCCATATAGTAACCTTATCATAACCCCTACCTCAGTACCCCTAGTACCCTTAAACTCTAAACCCTAAACCCCTACTTTAGTACCCTTATAGTAATCTTCGCAGCTCTCGGCTCTCTCACAGGTTGCACCTGGGTCGACCCCAGCGTGTTCCCGTATGCCGGGGAGCCGAGCACGGACCTACTACAGGGGGCCTTAATAATTACCATAGGGTTCCTTTAAGGGGTCTACAAGGGATCTATAGTAGGGTTCTACGGTATAGGGGCATTGATATTCACCTATGCTTTTTTCGGTGGTTCCGTATTATAACTATAGTATAGTATAACATAATGGGCCTCAAAACCCTGTTCTAATTATTAAGGCCCCTACATTAGCACCACGTCATCCACGGCGATGTCGCTGCAATTTATCACCACTCGTCGTCGTGGTCGTGGTAGTTGCAGAAGTAGACAGAGCCTTCCTTCCTTAGTGAATCTTGAAGCCTCTATCTTAAAGCTAGCAGCGATCCAAGCAATGTTCAGCATGGGTTCTTCAAAACCTTCAATGTTCACGACCTTGCACCAGGAGAGCAGGAAGCAGTGGGCACAGAAGAACGCAGTCTAGTCCAGGCTGCCGGCACTGTAACCTACGGGACTTGCTTATGGAGGTTCTTCCCCTTCTCAAGGTCAAAGCATGTTCGCAACAGCGTTCCCGGAAATGGTAAGCATAGCCTTCCCAAGGCTTGAGCCTACAAAGGTTTTGAAGTTCCGGTGGCAAACTGCGCTCCGGGATTAAGGAGTTGTTCACTTCCATTCTCCAGGTCCTCCGTCAGCTTCTCGTGGCCCAGTATGATGTCCGGAGCTCAACCGGGGGACTCTCTGAGTCCTTACTTGAAGGTTCATGGATAGTTATGAGTGGGGGTTTTTAAGGTAACTATGAGTAGAACCCATATTCAGGGACGTATGATGTAACCACTTACAACAACCCATGAATCTCCAAGTATTAGTTGGAGCCTCGCGTAAGGATGTGCTGGTTTGATCTGTCATCGTGTTAATATGGCGAGGAAAGCGTATGATTTACAAAAGCTTAAGCTGGGTTCTTGAGTACCATACTTGAATACTTTTTTGGGGTACCTGTTCCTTTAAGGAACCATTATGAAGTAAAAGTCTATACTTTTTCTCCCTGGTTACCCCAAAGTCCAGTTACGGCAAGTGAGCTGATGGAAGGTTGTCAGAAGCGCTGGGGGGAGTGGAGATGGTTCTAACAGTCTGTAGGAAGTGGGAGCCATTGGCACACACACACACACATTCTTGACATCAGATCCTAGCCTGGAGAAGAGCCTTGTCTTATGATGGCGTTGATCAGCATCTTCATGATTTTAACTGCCGTGAGTAGTGTCACATTTGCCGGTGTTACTATTGTTAGTACTACGAAATTATGCTTATGTTGTGTCTGTGATAGGCGAGTGCGGGATCTTCAGGTGTGTGGAGGTTGGGCTTCAGAGTTTAAGGTTTTGCGCTTTGGGGGATTTGGGCATAGGGTGTTGTAAGTTGTAAGGCAGGTGGCTTCAGGGTTCGCGTTCTAGCCTGCAGAGTTTGACTGGGCTTTAGGAAGTACAGCTAGTCTACTATTGTGGGGGCTCCTTAATATGGGGTTATAGTATAACGTACCCCCAAACCCTATTCTAATTATTATCATGTACCCCAAACCCTATAGTAGTCTACCCAGAGCCTCCCAAACTCCTTAATTAAGGAATATACCTTAAATTATAATAGGATCATTATTATCATGGTCCCCAAACCCTATAGTAGTCTAAGGTCTCGGCGCCCCGCAGTCCGAGTTTCAGGGCAGGGCAAGAACCGCTCGCCTCTACTTGCCCCACACAACGAGGCCAGAAGCGCGGTGTGCACGGAGCCTCCGTGCGGAGACCCGGAGCCTTCTAGCAGGTTTGGGCTCAGAATTTTGGGGCGTAGCAGTTGCTGTAGACCCCTGATTAATCAAGCCCCTCTCTTAAGGGGCTTTGACATTAGGGTGGAGGGGAGGGGTTTAGGGTTGAGCGTCTTGTAGCCCATTCAAAAATCCAGCGAATCTCGCTACTGGAGATGTATGGTAGACATCATGGCATTGTTTCTCTAGAGCTCCTCCTAGTAGTAGAGTAGGTAACCTTTAACCTTTTGGGGGTAGTATAATCCCTATATAATCCTTATATTATGAAAAAGGTTAACCCTTGGTTCCCCATGATACCCGACAAGTAGGTCCTTTATTCAGGAGCATGAGCAGAAAAAGAACATGCCCTATAGCCTTCTTCTGACCTCCGCAGCACTTAGAGGATCTAGGTGGGGTTAAAGCTTAGATAGCCAATGGGAGAACTTTGAACCTTTTGGCCTTATATATTAGCTCTATCTTCGAAACTTTGAACTTTTTGGGGCCCGGTTGTTGAAGAAGAGAGAAAGGCTTAGTTTCGGGAGAAGCAACACAGATGATTTCTTACCTTACAACCGCATGCATCAAGGGCCCTGGAAGTTAAACAAACCGTATCTCTATTAAAGCTGGAGGCTTGCTTACAGAAGCTTCATCTGCATAAGGATATTACCCATCCCTACTTGGAGGTTGATGGGTAGTTATAAGTAGGGTTATAAGTCCCTTAATATGGGTTATAAGTACAGTTACCTTACTTATAACCCCACTTGTAACGGGCCCTCAGCCCTAAATGTTAGAGCCTCCAAGGGCCCGTGTTTCTGAAGCTGCTTTACAGGTGCATGAGACCTTGCGGTCCCGTGCTTTTTCTGATGTTGGACGTGGTGCGACAGCTGTCGTAGCATGCATCCAGTAGCATTGACACGCAAGCTGAGTACAGGGAGCGGCCCTACCAATGTTCAACGCGTTTGGTGGCCGAAGAGGTTGTAAATTCTCAAGCTCTTCGTCCTCAAGCTCAAAGCCTGCAACGCATAATTTAGGGCAAAATTTAGGGACTAAAAGTTTAGTCGTAGTATCCCACCGTAGTCCCTTATAAACTATAAGGCTATATGGGACCATAGCGGGATACTGGTACTAATTATCTAGATCCTCAACCCCGAACTCTGTTAAAACCCCAACCCGCCCAGACCAAAAATGTTTGAGGCTTGGTTTGGATGGGCGCTACGTGCCAACGTCGCCGGTGCGGATCCCAGAAAGTTCTGTGCTTGGGTTAGGGTTCAGGAAATGGGGTTTCGAGTTGAGGATCTAGGCAAAAAGGTTAAAGTCGCACAAAGGATAAGAAAAAATCCAGGTTCGGAGCGGGCTATAGATAGGCTACTGTTTGTGACTGCGTGTAGCTCTTAGGAACATGTCAGTGCTGACCTTCACTAGAGAGCAGCGCCGAAGTGCGGCACTCAATGAGACTGGGCTCTTGTTATGGAGTTTGCTTTTAAGCTGCAATAGAGGGGATCTTGAATGGTGGAGACTTCTATGACAGGGATCTATCGTGAAAACAGGGTTTCCTTGCTATGGTAGCATCAAGGAGAGCCGGCCGCTGGAGGCCTGAAACACCTCTCCGAGCAGATATTTTTGACCATATCAAGGATCCAAACCCCATACTGGAAGGGCTTTCAAGAAACCCGCTACCCTAACCCCAAAGACTCAAATGCTATGGTCCTAAGCACGAAACCCCCTACTCCCCGGAACCCTTCAAGCCTAAAACCCTTCAAACACTAAAAACAACAATGTAGGGCAATCTTATCACCCTACCTCAATTCAGAATACTTTAAATTTGAAACCCTAAGAAGCTTAGGCTTTCAAGAAACATACCTAAGCCGCTGGAAGGCAATCGCCGCTGGGCTTTTCGGTGTACTGATGGTCGCCCTGTGATTTGGCAGCAAGCAGGGGGTACGAAAAGAGGATCATGCGCCGCATAAATGTGCTTATGGCTTCAGAGCTTGGTTTGCTTATGGGTTCCTTAAAGGCTTCTATAAGGGATCTAAGGGGGTCTATGAGGGATCTATAAAGGATCTATCGGGGTTCTATAGGGGGATCTATAAGGGATCTATGGGGGGGTTTAGGATCTATTAGGTCCTTGAGTAGTACCCTTTTGCCCTTTTTTTTAGTCTGGGGTCTCCTCATTAAAACCCAAGAGTAGGAAAAAGGGTACCCTTATTGTAAGGGGGCTACTTACGAACCTAGTTTAAGTGCTTTAGGGTTTAAGGGTACAGGGGCTTCATACGGCTCAGGGTTTGGCTGTACAGGGTCTTGAGGGTATTTATTTTTTGTTCACAAGAGTTTTATAGCACCAATGCTTGGAGTTCAAAGGGTTCTAGAAGTCCTGCTTGTAATTCAAAAAATCAGGTGGACTAGCAGCACTCAGTAAGGCAACTATGCACATGATGACCTGCAAGGCCTAATGCAGGCACCTTTATCCCCAATCACAACGAGTTGGGGGTGGGGGGCGTCCCAGACTGATGCCGTGGTCCCACCCACTCCATGCCAAGAGCCTTAAACAGCGCTTCGACCTCTAAAAGACTTGCTATCACCACGGCCTGTAAGGAACAGCCTGCCGATTGGGCAGCTTGTTGGAGCCCCAGATGGCCGTGGCTCGTTCCAAAGCCCTGAACCACAAAGCACATGTAAGGGTTTCGTACAGTGCCCTACATACACCTCAACCCCCAGAGACTGCCCTGACTTTTCTGAACGTTCGAGACCAACCGCTGGCATTTTGCAAGTTTCAAGTTTCGATTGCACCTGCTTCGAAGCCTTGAGCATCAGAGACTGCAGGGCATGGTGATCCGCACCATCCGGAAGGGGAGGGACAATCTGCCTTACCGGAGGCAGAGTGTCGTCGGATTCTTTGCCATCGCAAAGGTTGCCGGTCACGGCCTGGCTGGCGAAATCACTTCGGAGAAGCGTGACGATTTCGATACGAAGATCGCCTACACGGTTAAGCTGTATGGCTTGGAAGATCAGCTGCTCGTCTGATCAGCTTTATTCGGACGGAGGTTCATGGGTAGTTGTAAGTGGGGTTCAAAGTTTTTCAATTATATATGAATGATATTTGTAGTTACCTTACTAATAACCCACTAACTACCCGTGAACCTCCAAGCACAACTCTTCAAGAGGGGCTGTCAATGGAATCCGTTCATCACGTGGCAAACTGAATCAGGCCCGAAACCGACCCGCATCGATAAACGGAATCAAGGTTAAAGTGGGATGTATTCAGATATAGCTACCGATTTACTGAGAGTAGCCGAGGAAAGAAGTGACCATTGCAGTGGCTGATGTGAAGCACTCCTGCGGAACAGGATTCGAGAAAGCAGTGGAGGACCTCCCGTGGCCTATGATAAGCATTAAACCTCCCACCAAAGACTAGACACCGTCATATCAAGGAGTCCCGAAAAGAAGCTGTTTTGTACTACCGCAGGACCAAAGTTCTCCACTCCAACTGTAACTTCACCTGTCAGACTCTTGAACCCCCCTTTTCCCCCGTAGACTCATGACACAAGATCCCGCTAGGCCTCTTCGCGAGAACAGTATAAAAGTATAGTTTTATTCCGGGGAAATAATTTCTCCGCCACGCTATCCACATAAAATACACTTTCGTCCTCTCTGCTTTCCCGCAGCATATGCGCATGTTTAAACAGCCGTACGTCGAAACTTTCGTCCCGGCGATTTATAATGGGTGACATAATCAACATCAGAGGATGGAAGGCGAGGTGTTTGGCGATGATTTTTGGGAGTGCCATCTCTGACAATGAGGCTGGGTTTGGGTCCTTCTTATTGAGCCCCTTCAGGGATGTAGGATGCGTCAGATACAGAAGTCGAACCATTCTCCATGTAGAAACTTGCAAGCTGACATGGGATCCCTCAAGGAGCTGCGCGAGAGGGCTGAAGAGCTCGAGTTGAAGAACCCGCATCACCTGTTGGTCCAGAACCCAGACCCACGGGAGGATCCAGAAAGTAGATCCCCGAATTTGGGGCCCTTTACTACTAAGGGTACTTTATAGGAACCCCATTAAGGGATCTACTTTCTGGATCCTCCCGGGGGTCTGGGAATTGGAAGGTGTTCAAAGATGAGCGGGCCAATGGCGAAAATTGTAACTTTTATGGTGGCTGCGCGCGGAAGTGACGGAAAGCGGATGGTTCGGGCCAATGTGGAGCCAGAGGTGCTTCTTGTTACGACATGTACTCATCGGATATGTTCAAGGCTTTTTAGTGTTGGAAATGATGCTGAACTGGGTTCTTGTTCAGTCTTACACAAATTTCACCGTAGTAAGGAAAGCCTTGCCTTCTGATGGTTGGAAATAAAACCAGGAACAAGATCCCGGTGAAGCGGGGTAGAACGCAAGCTGTGCTTGCATTTCGTGACAGTACGGGCGGGGTGTTAGATGAGCCGCAGACGAAAAAGAGCCAGTGCCTCACATTTCGTGACAGTACGGGCGGGGTGTTAGAGGAGCCGCAGACGAAAAAGAGCCAGTGCCTCATGCACCGGCTAGTGAAGCCAGCTTTCTATCTCAAGTCACGGACTTTCAAGGTTTTTAATAGGAGGGTTGTAGATGTTGGGTTTTGTTCAAGACCATGGCTTATAGAATGGCTTAAAGCATGTCCCGATGGCCGTGAGACCTGTTCACCCCCCAGCCTTCGCCATCGCTCTTATGTGCATTCGTGTAGTTTGCTGCGTTATTGCTTCAATGTCTGTGATTGAGCTGAAACATACTTCCAACCCAGCGGTAGCGATGACCGGGAAGTTATCCCGAAGCCCTGAACGACTAAACCCTAAGCCCGACAGGCACTCAAAAAGACAAGAAGCGCGGAACGGCTAGGATGGCGCCTCTCTGCTACCTGCGGCGCCTGCGGGGTGGCTGCGGGAGACGATTCTGCCCTTTGCAGCTTACCTTCTCCTAGGCCCGGAGGGATTCTGCGGCAGCTCCTGCGGCCGAAGGGGCTCAAAAAAATATAGGGCCTTAATAATAGAAGCCCCTTAGAGGTGGGTAGTTCTTCTTCCATAGTACTCCCATAAGACCCCCTTTACCTTATAGGAGTGGCATGGGAGGCTTATGGGAAACTACCCACCTAATAACTACCCACCTGTAAATGGCTTAGAAATAATCAGAATAGGGTTTTGGGGACCATTATACTATATTTGTAATGAGGAACCCCCAAAACAGCATTGGTAATCATTCAGGCCCCTATATACATTAGGTTACTTGGAGGTTCACGGGTAGTTGTAAGTCGTGCTATAAGTAGGGCAACTATATTTCTAATCCATACTGTATTAGGGGGCTTATAACTACCCATGAACCTCGAAGTAGAAAGAGGTGGATATTCCGGGGCTATCGCTGAAATCCCGTCAGAGCCCCTTCCATGCTGCTGGCAAGAGGAGGAGGAGAAATAGTCCTAGACTGGTAGATGGGTATGGTGGATCTCATGCCAAGCCTCTTCGCGTGAAGGTGTGACGTGCTTCAGCGCGGACGCAGACAGCTTGTTTCCTTTAGCTGCTGACTCAGAGTGCGGGTATCACTGATAGTGTTTGGTCTTGAACCAAATACACGCCCTGCATGCAGTGAAACCATCGGTTCAATCACGACATAACAGTCGTAGTAGGAGTGGAATCCTAGAGCCGCATGTTTCACAGATATGCCTCGCACTTCCGTATCATGGTGCCACTTTATGACAGAATGCTTTGTTGATGCCACTGTTTGATTTTCCAGCTTGATGAAGTTGAAGATGTTCGATGTTCCAGAGGGTCCAAACCACGCAGCATGAAGCAAATCATGCTGCAGTGTGGGAAGATGGTGAGCTCAACTCATGGCGTGTGCGTTCAAAGACAGGAGGGATTGCTCTAAACTCCGAGCGGAACGGGTACCCCGAGCCTGAACCACAATGAAAAGCAGCGAAAAGGTATTGATTTGCGGGCTTGCGCGCTCGGGAAATTCGAAAACCGGTTCTGCTTTCTCAGGCGACGGGCATAGCCCCCGAGCTCTAAACCCTAACCTGCAAGCCCTGAAGTCTAGACTAAGGTGATTGGCTTCAGCATTTTCACATTTGGTGTTCGGCCGCAGCTGTCGTCGCGGCCTCGAATGCTGCAATGCACAGCGTCGGAGCTTTCCTGAAGATTCTTGGGCAGTTGATGATTTGTCATAGTAAGTTACAATCAGAGTAACCGAGATATCGTTTGAGGGACGTTTACCAAGTATTTTGGGATCGTTTGCTTGTCTTGCAGGTACACTAGCCAACGCAGGCAAGCTCTAAATCATTCATTTGACGCAACGGCCTGTATTACGGCAAGTTTCTGGAGGGCTTCCGACAGCCAGAAACAGTTTCGACAACCAGGCAATGCCGAGGCGTTGGTCTACACCCTGATCTCCGAGTCTTGACTTAACCCCCCTTCCCATGCTGTATCCCGAATCCCGCATGCCTACTACGACACCTAAAACCCGCAAATCCACGGTCAGGCCGGAGCCCGTTCGACGTGATAACGTCTCGCAGCCCGGGGCTTTGAGAAAGCTTCTCGTTGCTATTGGGAGTTTCCACGGTTGACCTGGCTCTCTCTGACTTTACTTGGAGGTTCATGGGTAGTTGCAAGTACGGCTGTGAGGCTATATGTCCCCTGAATCGGGTTATGATTCTAGTTACCCTGCTTCTAGATCAGAATCCTATGACTTAATTCTGCCACAGCCGCCAGGATCTGGACATGAAGCCGTGTATTTGCTCGTGCCTTCCTGTTTCCAGGGCGGCTGAACGTGTGATGTAGGGGCCTTAATAATTAGAATAGGGTTTTGGGGTATACCATACTATACTTATAATACTTATAAAAAGGAACCCCCGAAACCCTATTCTAATCATTTAGGTTCCTACAGTGGGTGCATTGTGTTCTCTTCTAGTTGGCGCCTGTGCGGAGGGAGGGGAGCGAGACTAAACCCCAAGGCTCAAGACCCCAGCCGTTCCAAAGGAGGGAGAGGGGGGACCACATTGGGTCGGTGGGTAGGGGGTAAAGGGTCCCCTTTAAAGGGGATCTATAGGGATTCTATAAGGATATAGGGTTTAGGGCCTACTTGGAGGCAGAGGGGGGTCGCCGCTCAAGGGTTAACGCTTTAGGGTTTAGAGTGTTTAGGGGTTTATAGGGTCTAGGGTTTAGGGGTTAAGCAAGGGTTACTTGGAGATTCATGGCTAGTTATAAGTGGGGTTATAAGTAGGGTAACTGTACTTACAACCCATATTAAGGGGCTTATAAACCTACTTATGACTACCCATGAACCTCCAAGTAAGCCAACCAAACCGCTCAACCATTCCACGCGCAAGCTCAAGGCCCAAGCAAACGGGGGATACGATTTGGGGGGTGGGAGGGGGGGAGCGGGGTGGCCCGCCGCGGCGCAACCATGTATAACCCCACTTATAGCCAGCCATGAACCTCCAAGTAATGGCCGAAAACTCAAAGCCATTGCAAGATCTCATCCAAAGCACTGAAGTCTGAACCTTAGGCTCCGAAAGCCCTGAATCCTCAGCCCTAAGCCCTGAACCCCAAGCCTTGCATCCTAAACCCTCAGTCCTAAACCCTTTTTTCGAACGCGCAGGGCACAGTCTGTCCGTTGCCCGTCAGCACCGACTGCTCTCAACCTGTCTACGTTTAGGGGATTAGTCCCAAACCCTACACCCTGTATCCCGGACCCTAAATCTTAACCCTCTCTAAATCCAAAACCCCTCAACAGCCGCACGGACCCAGGCCGAAAGACTTCTCCAGGAGACTCACGGCTGCCCGAAACCCGAAACCCAAAGCAGGGTTTGGGGTTTATAATTTAGGGTCTGGGGTTTAGGAATTGAATGGTTTTTTTTGAGGATTTGAGGGATTGAAGGTTTAGGATTTGGGGCTTAGGTTCTAGGGTTTAATAGGCTTAGGATTCAGAATAGTTAGGGTTGCCCAGGGAACTTGTCCTTGTGCGTTTTATATGGTGGATGCGTGTTGTGGTTTTTCTGCTGTTCAAATGTAAAGTAGTAAAGAAGGTCCTGTTGCGTGAGGATCCACATTGGGCTTGGGGTCCCAGATGCTTCAAGGCTCGAAATAAATATTACAGGAGCTCCAAACCAATTACATTTTTGGGGCTAAATTATAGGATCCTTATTATAAGGACCCCCAAATAAGGTACTCCCAATTTTCGGAAACTCCCAAATCCCCTTGAACAACCCTGAACGTTGAAGCCCCTACACCTTGAACCCCGGCACCTGCACCGTTGTAGACTTTTAAAGGAACCTTTTTCATACAAACCTACTTGAAGGTTCATGGGTAGTTATAAGTGGGGTTATAAGTCCCCTAATATGGGTTATAAGTATAGTTACCCTACTTATAACCCTAGTTATAACTAGCCATGAACCTCCAAGTATACCACTGCGAGAAAAGCCCTAAAGCCCTCGTTCCTTCTCTTTGGGGTTTAGGGTTTTGATTTCGGATCTCATGAGGCCGTGCTTCTGGTGACAGCCTACCTCATGCTGATGCCAGGGCCCAAGCAGAGACTCTTACTTGTCGTTGAGGCTTGTGGGTTTAAGGCTTCTGTTTCGCGGCTTCCACTGTATCTGTGTAAACTTCATCCCTAAGCCTAAGCCCACACACGCGCATATCTGGCCATGTGCTTTTTCCTAAGGTTTTGCTAACTTCGTTGATAAGTCCGTCAGGACACACAGGGGGATGACACCTAAAATAATGTACGCCCTCAGGCGGTATCATGTATTCTACACAGGTACTTACAGCAATGGCTTGGTGGCATACTCACATGTATATCTTCCGTTACCCATTATCTCTCAGGTGGTTCAAGACACCACAGCTCTCTCCTTGCAAGGGCAAGTCATAAGGTCCATTGGGCCTGACTGTACCCAGATCCTTCCACAGAAGAGTGGATACACATCTGGGCACACGGGGGGGCCTGATAGCGTCCCGTCTGATTCAGTCCCTGGAACCCTAATCCCTATACCCTTGCCCCACGGCGACGCCAACTGGATAAGCAGGCCGACCTCGCCACGCACTTGAGCCGAGTGTGCTGAAAAGCATGCCCTAAGTTTTCGTTACCTCGATGGAACCATCAGACATAAACCCCACTCTTGACTCCAAGCCAAGAAAGTCCTGCAAACACCAGCACTTTCGAAAGAATGCCCAAACAGAGATGTCGCGACGCCACGCGGCCAAATACCAACGTGTGACCCGGTAAGCCCTATTCCTAACGGCGCGCCCCTGAACAATTCAACACTGCCGACGCCGGTCCCCCAGTCAACCGTTGAAGGGGATCTGATGAGTGTTACTTGTAAGATCATGTGCAGAGTATCCAGGCGTCTTGCTTATGTTTAAGCCCTACCAGGGTTCAATGGACTTGAAGATGCTAAACCCCAGACCCAATGCCTGAATCCTAGACCCTCAGTGTTCAAGAAGGGCTTCAAGTAATTTGGGGTCCTAAAAAACGGGAAAAGGGCTGTTGGCTCATATCGCGGTATACTTATAACAAGGACTATAGCAGTATACAAATTACCAATTGTTCACCCAGCACCCCAGCAAACCTTGCAGAACATGCAAACCCCAACCTGAGTTGACTAACTTGGAGGTTCATGGGTAGTTGTAGCTGGGGATAAAAGTCCCCTAACACGGGTCATACGGTTGATGATAGAAATCCTGCATTACGCAGAATAAGGAACATACCGTAATTCCCATAGTTTAGGGCCTTAAGGTAACGCAGGAACTATATCATCAACAGTAATTACAGTTACCCGCCTTTAACCCCCTTATAACTGCCCATGAACTTCCAAGTAGGCCTTAAACCCTATACCCTCATGGAATCCCTATAGATCCCTTTAAAGGGACTCTTAAAGGAACCCTTGTAACGAACCTGCAAGAAGGCCTGCGAGCTGGCTTCAGGGATCCTACGAAGCAGTGACAGCCCTGTTTGGGACCCATCTGGGGGGCGTCGAACGTTGAGGTTGTTTCGCCGGGTTTTTCCACGAGTTATATCATATTATTCAGGGTGTTACATTGGTTTGGGATGTGGGGTTTTCGTGGTTGTATGCAAGAGCTTTAGGGGATGGCTTGGGGTTGCAATTGTTGGGTTCAATGTGTTGGGGTTGTAGACTTCCAGATCTCTCGTTGGAGTATTATAGGGGCCTTCATACTTCTGAATAAGGTTTTGTTTTTTACTAACGTATAATAATATATAGTAGTATGCGGACTAGAAGGGGGTGGTATTGGTTATTGCTCCAACCTTCATCAGAGTGTTGCAGTGCTTTAAACAGGTACTGACTATCCAAAGGCCCTGCGAGATACACACGGTATAGGATTGCGCAGTTGTTGCATTGACAAGGTACTTGAAAGTTGTGGTATACCAGCAGGAATAAGCAAACCAAGCCGTAACATCATCGCTAGTGCAGCGAGTCAAATCTGGCAATGGGAAGCCAGAACCATCCCGGCACGAGCTCGGGAGTATGTCGCAAGAAAACCGAGGTATCATGTTGGCAGTGTATTGGAACATGAGCAAATATCAGCCGACATCGACGTCTGGACATGGGAACCGTCACAAGAATGCAGCAACCGAGCTTCACAACAGTAGATGGTCTGTCTTTCCGACAAAACCCTAAGCCCAACCCCTAAACCACGAACCACAAAACTTAACGCTAGCGATGCACAAGTAATCTGTTCTGGTCACCTAGGCGGTTACAGTGAAGGAGAGTTACCTTCTAAGGCCTTCAAAACTGTTTTACAGTGTTTTACTCTGGGTGTCATAACGGGTTTCTAAAGTTTTCAGATCGGCACCCGTACAAAGCCTTTGTGTGTACAGATACTGTCAGCCCGAACTATCCCAAACCCTATCATATTGAATGGTCTACAACACTGCAGGGACACAACAAGAACTTAGCAGCATGATCCGATTGTCTTGATTGGTATGACGGCTATAGTCATTGCAAATCAGGCACCACGGCCTCCCTGCGCTTCTACCAGTACAATGCCCAAGCTGCCAAGCATGTAATCCTCAACCGCTACGCCCTTATGGAACTGCAGAACATAATCCTTAGAGAAGCCTATGCACCTGCGGAGCTGCACCAGGTTTCAGATGCATAGCCTCTTCGGGTAGCGTGCGGCAGTTGAGCCCGCTGGCAGCGATGAGCAGAGACCCGGAGAGCCCGATACCTGTTGCTTACGCACCGGGTTCAGGGTTTACGGACTTGGGGGTCAACGTTTGGGGTTTAGGGCTTACAGACATCATTATAAGGACCGCTTGAGAGGATTGAGGGCGTTTCGTATGCAAGGGGTACTGGGCTCTTTGGGGAGGCCTTGATTTTCAGACCGCCCACAACCCTCAGCCGAAGACAGGAGACCTTGACGCTCCCAGAGCCTCCAAAACCCCTTAATTAAGGAATATACCTTAAATTATAATGGGACCCGTTATATGATTTAAGGGATATTCCTTAATTAATGGGTTTTGGAGTACCAAGGCTTCTTCAACCCGGTAAGAAGGTCCCAGGTCTACTTGAAAGTTCATGGGTAATTAGCAGTGGGGTTTTAGCTAGTGCTGTGACAATAACCCATATTAAGGGACTTAAAGCCCGACCTGTAACTACTTGGAGGGTCGGGGGACATAGTAACTGGTTATTTTAGGGACTTATAAGTACCATAACCCCAATTAGGGTCCCTTTTAGGGTACTTATAAGTCTACTTACTACCTACTTACTAAGTCCCCCGACCCTCCAAGTACCCATGAACTTTCAAGTACAGCATAATTACAACCTTGCAAGGCCCTGTGAGACCCCTTTAGACATGAATGCTGAAACAGCATGTGAGGCAAAGCGAGCGCCTAAGCGCTGAACTTACAACCCTTAAACCCAAAACCCTGAACCCTAAAACCTAAGCTTCGATAAGAAGGGATCGCAATGTTTCTGAAGGAAGTAGGGTGGCGGCTTCTTCTGCAGCAGCTGACTTCGCGGCAAGGGCCGGAATAAAGTTCCCACAACAGTGGGCTTCCTTCAATGCAACTAGGTAGGCCCTTGGGACATTTTATATTTTCCCTTATTGGGCTTAAGAGGATCTTGTTTACGAATATTTTTCAGAGGCTTTGAGGGGCCAACCTAGGCAAGACTTTGTAAGCAAGAGGGGCTTAAGATAGGGGCCTAGACTAGATAATTACCAATACTATTGTGGGGGTTCCTTGTTGTAATTGTAGTACAGTGTATACCAAAACCCTATTGAAATCATTACGGCCCTATGTTATTCATCAAGGGTCTGCAGAAGTCATCACGTGGCTCTGGATTGAAACAGATGGGGCGAAGTCGATGCGAAAAATGGGTACTTAGAGGCCCAGGGGGCTTAGTAAGTAGGTTGTAAGTGGAGTTATAAGTACCCTAAATGGAGTTACCCCGATTAAGCCCTACTTATAACCGACTTCCTAAGTCCCCTGGGCCTCCGAGTAAAGGCCAAATATCTTTTGCCCTCAAAGCCCCAATAAAGCCTTCCTTTCCTTGTCAGATCCTACTTAAAACCACCCATGGACTTGTCAATCTCAGGCTTTACCCAGCAAACTTCTTAAACGAGGTATCGATTTGGGATAATTTGTAGTTTCCCTTATAGAGCCCTAACTACACACAATTTTGGGGCCTGTCGAAATCGACACCGTTGTACCCAAAGCCTCCAAAACCCCCTAATTAAGGAATATCCCTGAAATCATATAAGGGGTCCTATTAGAATTTAAGGTATATTCCTTAATTAAGGGGTTTTGGAGGCTCTGGGTAATTCTTAGTAGGGATCCCTAACTGGTTGGAGATGCCGGGACCGTGCCCCGAAGCCCTAAACTTTAACCATCTTGTAAAGCCTTTTAGAGCATGTAAGAAGCCCCTAAACCCTTATCCCTTAAACTCTAAGCCCTAAACCCTAACCATCTTGCAAAGCCTGTTAGAATAGAAGCATGTAAGAAGCAGCTAAACCCTGAACCCTGCACCATGAACCCGCAACCTGTGTCCCATATGGCTCCTTGCATGCCACCTCTGCGCAGCTGCGCACCAACTCCCCCGAACTCTTGCGGAAGTTTCCCGAGCTCCCGGCGAAGCCACGCTGAAGCCCTTTTGTTTTCAGTTTCGGGGTTTAGAGTTAAGGCTTAGGGCCTTAGTTTTGATGTTTGGATTTGGGGATTGGGGTAGAGGGTTTAGGGTTTGGGGGTTTCAGGGTTTAGGGTGTCCTAGCTCTCAGATACTTGGACTGCCATCGAGGGAAGTCTGTGCAAGAACGAACACATATCTAGTGTGCGCCTGAGCACATGTCGCATGTCTAACTTGCATATATCTATATCAGCATATGTATATGTATAAATGTATATATGCTTATATGTTTATATGTGTACATGTACATATGCAAAGATGTATTCCTATATAGTATATCTGTATCTGTATCTAGGTCTATATGTTTGCATGCGTGCATGTGTGTATGGATGTATGTGCATACACACAGAGATGTGTGTATATATATGTGTGTATACATATATCTGGTTCTATATGCATATATATATATATATATACACACACATATTTTATGTTTTGTCTATGTGTGTTCACACACTTGTGTCGATTTGTTGATGCATGCCTTCAGCATTTGCATGGGGCATGCTGTCTATCTGTTGATTCAGCGCAGTACTCTTCTTAGTTGAGGCCCCCAGGCCTATGCAAAGGCTTCGAGAGAGCACCGGGAGAGTCTCACTAAGCCCATGCTGAATGGAGACTTTTTAGAGCAACGCGCCTCTCCTAAAGCCCTGATCTTGGTCCCCTAACTCCCTGAACCTGAGCACTGTCAGCACCGTCATAGAACCCTGACAGGAAACCTGTAGCCCAAATCCTGCTAAGCCTCCTAAGCCATACAGCCCTCAACCCTAGCAGCATACTCTTTTCAGCCCAGGACTGTGTTGGGATTGAGAGGTTGCAGGGTTTTCGGTGTTTACGGTTTTGGTATGGGGTTTAGGGAGGAATGGAGCTTTAGTTGAAGACGAAGAAGCACGCAACGGCTGCAGCAGATTTGGAACCGGTACATTCTCTGAGCCCCGAGCCGGCAACTGTGGGATTTGTATGTGGGTCTGCCGCAGGGCTCAGTTGTTTAGGGTTTAGGGTTAGTATATACATCGAATCTGGGGGTCTATTCAAAACGTCTCTCAAGTTGGGTCGACGGGGCCTTTAGGAAGAAGGTTTAGGTTGTTGAGTTTAGGGCTGAGGGTATAGGGTACAGCAGTGGGGACGTAGGGCACTTATCATTAAGAGCCTCGGACGTTGATGATTCTTAAGTCGGGGTTTTGGGTTTCAGACTGTTAGGTTTCAGGACTTAGGGTATTACTGTGATCAAGATTGTTTTGGTTATGATTTTCAGGACTTAGGGTATTGCTGTGATCAAGATTGATTTGGTTATGATCATGATTGTCTTTTGTGATTATGACTCGGTTCACTGTTGTTTGCAGCTTCATGGTTGAGGGCATCGCTTCAAAGTGGCCCGACTCCCCAACCCCGAGAATGCCGGAGGGGTGTTAGATCCCTTAATGGGGGTTCCTATAAAGTACCCTTAGTAGTATCGGGCCCCAAATTAGGGGATCTACTTTCTAGATCCTCCCGGGGGTCTGGGTTTGAGAGGCTGCGAAAACAACTATGCCTGACGGGCCAAAGGCCTAGGCTTGTGCGAAAGACAATCGAAGACCATAGGGGCCTAAATGACTACCAATGCTATTTTTTGGGGGGGTTCCTGATTATAGTTATAGTATAATGGGCCCCGAGCAATGGCACTGGGGAAGCAGCCGTTGAGTCACAGGCTGTTGCTTGTTACTCGCTTTAAATTTTGTCATAACCTAAACCCAAATGGTTACTAAATTATTGAAGCTAAATCGTTTATCATGGGTCTTCGGGGTTATACGCCCTCGAGCCAACAGTTTTGAGTTACAGGGCCTTTTATCTAGTCGCTGCATCTTACAGACTCTTGTGAAGTAGCGGGGTCCTTCAAAGTGACGCCTTCCCCACGCTGGCTAGCAGAGTCCGTTCTGAGAAATCTGATACTTACTTACTTGTTGCGGAGGAGGCCCCAAGGCTCACTTGTGTCAGGGGAGGAGAAGGTGCGTTGTATGGGTCGACTTCGTTGTTCAAGCTAGCGGGGTCTGGGAGAGGTTCGTGGCTACGGTTTAGACATGGAAGTTTCAGAAACTTGGGCGGGGTTCCTCAAAATTCAGTGCTTCTTATCTCAAGCACCCGACGAAGGAGGCTCTTGGTCAGGAAGGTGTGTTTTCTGAAACTCCCACATGCCATAGACGTTTTAAGAGGGTGTTTAGGAAGCAAATGGAAGGAATAACGCTGCGCGAACAGACGTGGAAGTATAATCGTTGAAACCACATACCCGAGCCCGGAACCAAACAAATGGCAGAAGTTTCAAAGCTCAATCCGCCGTTCAAACCCCAAACCACAAGAGCGTTAGGTTTTAAGGTTTAAAGCTTGGGGTTTACATCCTAGATGACAACATACCCTGTCTTTTCAGCAAGCCTGGCTTACCGGAATCGATTTGTGCGACCTTGGCGGATGGCCAAAGACGAGACCTCGACGAGAGGGCCGGCCACATGACAGGATCCCCATCATCACCCATAGGGAGCTTGTTTCAGAGTTTAGGGTTTAGGGATTCGGTTAGGGGTGATAGGGCTTAAGGATGGGAGGGTGGTGCTACTACCTGCGGCATGAGCGTTTTCACACTCTGACGGTTTTTAGGGTTTAGGGCCTAGGGTTAGATCCGATGTAGCAAACCAGACGCTTTTTGTCAATGGCTCGCCAGGTTCGGCGAGGCCGGAGCAAAAACAAAACACCACCCGGCCCGGGAAGCGTCGCGGCCCAGGCCCAGTGAGCGTCGGGGCGGGGCGTGAGCAAAAAAGAGCACCACGCCCACAGTGAGTGAGTGAGTGAGTGTCCGGGAAGGCACGAACAAAACAAAGAACCACCCGGCCGGGGAAGCGTTGCAGCCCAGGCCCGCAGTGAGTGAGTGAGCGTCGGGGCGGGGCGCGAGCAAAAAAAAACACAATGGCCCGGGAAGCATCGCAGGCCAGGCTCGCAGTGAGCGAGTGAGCGTCGGGGCAGGGGCAGGGCGCGAGCAAGAAGAAAACATCACCCGGCCTGGGAAGCGTCGCGGCCCAGGCGCAGTGAATGAGTGAGCGTCGGGGCGGGGCGCGAGCAAGCGAAAGAACACCACCCAGCCCGGGAAGCGTCGCGGCCCAGGCCTGCAGTAAGTGAGTGAGCGTCGGGGTGGGGCACGAGCAAAAGAAAGAACACCACCCGGCCCGGGAAGCCTCGCGTGAGTGAGCATTGGCTCGGGGCGCGAGCAAAAAAGAAAGACACAATGGCCCGGGAAGGGTCGCGGGCCAGGCCCGCAGTGAGTGAGTGAGCACACCACCCGCCCCGGGCAGCGTCGTGGCCCAGGCCCGCAGTGAGTGAGTGAGCGTTGTGGCCCAGGCCCGCAGTGAGTGTGTGAGGGGCGAGCAAAAAAAGGGCACCACCCGGCCCGGGAAGCGTCGCGGCCCAGGCCCGCAGTGAGTGAGTGAGCGTCGGGGCGGGGCGCGAACAAAAAAAACAGCATCGTGTTGCTCAAAGCACCACTCATGATGATGGCTTGGTGTCAAGGGCGGGTACGAAGAAACCCCCTGGGCTAAGAGTGAACATGCTTGCAGTCAAAACGGCAGACTCGACCTTTCACACGTACATTTCAGAGTCGCCGTGAACTGCCATAAGTTCTTGACGTTCAGTCACAACATATCGCTAGTGTGGAAAAGCAGAGTAGATTTCGTCGTGCGCTTGGATGCATACTTGTCCGCTGTTATATAGCATACATCTCTCTCTCTTTGTCTCTCTGCATACTATGCGGTGGCGCAGGCTTGCGCATGTGGCATCATTGAATGGGTGCCCGTGACAGTGGACAGTTTCGCCCGCAACAAAAGGCAAGGCCGAAGCCACTGCAGCCGCTTCAAGGACTCCCAGGATCAATCGAATTGACAATGACGCGTCGGAGTTGGCGCAAGCCTTAGCGATTCGCCAAGACACAGTCTTCAACGCTTCGCAGTTTTGTCACCCAGGCTGGAATGGTGATAGGTATTGAAACCGCGCTGTTCATTCTGCCAAGAAACAGCTCAGTGTAGATGCCCATGCTGGTGCAGGTTCGGTGCGATACGAGAATACGTGTCTCGTCGATTCATTTCGAGCAATGGGATTGAAGATACCCTATCACGAAGATGGTCCCTTTTGGGCGATCCACGATGGCGACAGGATGTTGGCACCCCTTGGGCCGCAAGACGTGGCGGCAGTGCAACTCGCTATTGCTTGAGCTGCTAGGTGCGCAGCTTTCTGCCTTTTGCGTGCTGCTTCTTCAGTTGCGCAGTGCGCCGCTACCACCGGCGGGATTACTTCAGACCGTTTACAGTTCAATGCCGCTTAATAACGTGTGTGTCTGTGTGTCTTGAAAGAGATCCGCGGATTGTCCGTGCCGGGACCAAGCCGCGAGACCACACCGAGCATCAGAAATTCTTTACGCCCAGCAGCACAGCGTCGTTGTCAAGGGCGTAGCCCTAGTCAATATCATGGTTTTTGTCTTGCTGTTGCCAAGTTTGATTGCGGTGGCCGAAAAAATGCAAAGACTATCTCTCTGCATTCCTTTTGTCAGATGTTCTGTCAATGTACTAGATTACTAGATTTAATTACTCGATACACCCCTTGTTTAAGGGACTTAAAGTTAAGATGCCTAGTATCATCCGCATTCCAGGAGGGGCGGTGATTTTCGGACCCAGAACAACCTAAACTGAAAACCCTGACTGGCAACCGGCGACCAGACACCGACTTTCAGTTGCTTAGTATTTTGGGGTTTATATTGTATACAATGCTACCACAACTGAAAATAACCTCTAGCGTTTTGGGGCTTTTATAACCCTACCATGATTGAAGGGGTGAAGTTTTTTTTGGGCTAGGGTACTCAGCCCCTAGGGTTAGAGGTCTTGCTGGCCTCGAAAGCAGGCCTCGGTGAGAAAGTATAGAACTACGCAGCGGTTGGGCACAATGCCACGGTCTATGGGTTTAGGTTCTTAGGGTCTATATTAGGGGTCATAACAAAAGGCTATATATAATCATACTCTAAAAAAAATGTTGTTCCCTGTCTGGGTTATAGCTTCCTTCATAAGGTTTGCGAATGGAAAGGAGCGGACACGTACATCAATTAGGAACCCCATAACATATTGTGTTTGTTTGGCGACTGGAAGATCTTGTGGCCGGCAGTCTGAAATCAACAGATTGGAGTGGACGAAGTCTCGGATGAACCTGCATGAGTGCCCCCTGCCAGATGCCGCTGCCTAACCTGTGAACTCCTCGTTAATACAGGGCTCCGAATAGTCTGTACGATTATTTCTCGTGGGTTCCCTAACATATTGAACGTAACGAATGTTCCAAAACTTTATTAATATTCTGGCTATGTTGACATATGTTTTACCATTGAAAGGCGTCTTGGCCGTGGCGCACATAGTTCTCGCCGGCACTTTGCAGAATGCAGCGTGAGTTATTATTAGGTTCCCTGAACAGTTTATGGAAAAAGCCCAAGCCTGGTCAAAAACCCGGGCTGATGTGCGTGTATATATATATATAAATTACATATGTGTGTGTGAGTGTAGATATTTGTTGATTTGACTGCTTGTGTATTCATGTTATGCCTTTGTCCCGCCTGCTCAGGGAGATTTCATTTTAGTTCCTTCGGGCAATGTAGAATTTTCGGGCAACAGGCAACCTGCAAGCCCAAACCATCCAAAACGCTTAACCCGAAGCCATATACCTAACTTCTCGAGGCCTCAACCAAAAACCTTCAGCTTTCAGCACCTTCTGAAACCTCATCGGAAGCTTACTGGAACCTGGCTAAACCATATAAGAGCCTTAGAGAATCCTTTTTAGAACTTTAGTGGAACCGTTATCTAGGTCCCTCAGTAGTACCCGTTTGCCCTTTTCATGTTGGGTTCTCCTTCGTAAAACCGAACAGAAGGAAAGGGGCACGCTCATTTTTCGGGGTATACTGGGAAACTTAGTTATAGAACCCCTTTCAGCTTCTTTACAAACCCTACTCATGCTTCCCTGTAGAGTACAGTGCTCGCTGCGTGGCAAAGTGCCGACCTCTAAAACATCGAACATGGCCTTTGGAAAGTTTTTTGAGAAGCATAGGGGTTACTGTCAGGGTTCCTGTACACCCAGTTCTAAGTATGCAGGCCCCCATATTGAATTTCTAGACAGGCTTTATAAGCCTATACGGTTTTTGGAAGTCGAATGTCTGCAATAGTTGTAGAACAAAAAGTTACTCCGAGGGCTCCAGGCAGGGCTTGGGATTCAGGTGGGGCAGTGGAGCAGAATACATTGATTCCTTCGGTTTCGGGAACGTCTTGGTCTGGTTGGCATCGAGTAAGACGGCGACGACGACTGCCGCTACTGCTGCATCTGACTCACTGCTCCTCTGAGCTATATACATCAACTTCAATAGAGATAGAAGAACATTGGGCTTCTCCCAAGTATTCAGCCCAGTGTCTAACTTTAAAACTCGTACTTGACGGTCCGCGGCAGTCTAGCCAGAGTAACACGCGACACCAATTACGGTTCCGATCACCTTATGGGTATCTACCTATCGCGGGGCAAGTCAAACTGGGGCTGTCGGGCTTCAGCAGCGGACCATCTAGTCATCTCATGCCTTGTGCAAAAAGTTGAACTTTTCTCGAACTGGATGATGCTTTGTCACGCCTGGCCCATGCAAAGACATGCCAATTAGGGTTCATGAAAGGGGCAACCAGGTCCTAATACTTACATGGCCAACATCAGCAACGTTGAAAGCAAAGGCCTTGTTCACCATGAAACCGCAGTGTTGCGACAGTCAAAGAAGAGCTGCACTACCTGGCTGGCAAGACTTGACGCGGGTGCAGATTCTCGGGTGAGTCATGCCATACGCAGACGTGTCAGTGCCTGTATGGAAACGTACACACTGCCTTCCCTTGTCCGGATAGCTGGACAGTTGGCGAGTACTTGAATGCATACACCGGTCAGTTCAGATACATGCTGGCATACGTACAGGTGGAGAGTGAGGTTATCATTCTGTGTATATATATATACATACAGATTGACAGATTCATAGATAGATATATGGGTAGATATATATATATGTATATGTTTATTTATACGTACAAATCTATATGACACAATGTAAAATACAGTAGAATATAGTGGGGGAATGCAGGATATCATAGTATGGTTTATTCTGTACTAGCATAGTGCAGTATAGCTTCATAGTGCTCTTTAGGGAGGTGATGTGTAAGTTTCAGTCTGATTCTCGCCTTGGGGTGTTGGATTAAGTTCCAAGGCTGTGGGCGTTTCGGTGTCGGTGTTGCCTGAATTTGGTTTAGGGGTTTGGGGTTTAGGGTTTATGAAAAGCTTCAGGGTTTGAGGACGCTTTAGTTGCACGATAACATGATGTCCCAGCAAAGGCTGTGTGCATATTTTGAACCGAGCCTTACCTGTTCTTACCA
Source organism: Symbiodinium sp. clade A Y106 (assembly GCA_003297005.1). Classification (NCBI taxonomy): domain Eukaryota; class Dinophyceae; order Suessiales; family Symbiodiniaceae; genus Symbiodinium; species Symbiodinium sp. clade A. Next base: position 46,309 of record BGNK01000640.1, on the reverse strand, counting down.
CCTTAATCACTTGCCGTCTCTTGTAACATGCAAGTATGCACAAAGTCAGGCGAGTCTGAAACCCTAAACCCTAAACCGTCCATGCGGCCAAAGAACCACGGTCTGAAACTGAAGCCGGTTTGACAGGCCGACACGAAAGCAACTCTGACAGCCGACTTGCATGCTCGCAGCAAGTTTCGTGCGCCCGAGAGACCCGGAAGCCCGCAACCCTTGATCGTCCCATAGCCGTAGAAAGGCCCGAAGCACGAAATCTCCACACCCTGCCTGTGACTTCGTCGGCTCAGGACATAGTGAATAAAGGTCGCAATAGGTTTGGGCAGCAGGATGTAGGATTCAACAAGAAGGCTGAGCCATGCATGAGCACAATCATAATGATAGCCAGGACATCTGAAGATGATGTATGATTCCCAGACTTGGCGTTCGGATGCACATGTCGTGTAACGATGGTTCGGCCATTGCAGAGCTTCAGACCTCCTCTCCAAAACAAATCATAGGCTTTGAGAGACGATTCCTGTTTAGATACTCTATAATACAGGGGCTGTATGTGAACATGTTGCTAACACATCTATTTTATTTCAATAATTACAGAGGGCAAAGTGCATACGATGCTATTGTATTCCGACCTCTGTAAGAGCAGCTGCATTTGGCCCTTTCGGGCTGTCGATCTGCCATCGCCATGTCAGGTGGCGGCCTCAGGGAAGGTTGACTTGTTTTAACTTAGCATAAGAAGGAAACAATAATAATCACTATAGATCCCTGTTATGCCATTAAAGGGGGGTTCTTTTAGAGGATGTGTTTTAAGTTATATGCCATAATATGGTTTCCTTATTATGGTAACTCTAATTAAATCCTTTGACAAGATTCCAGTCAGCGTGAGCCGTGGGCAATGGCGCTCTACCCCCGTAAGGGTAGTAGAGGTTCAAAAACAGGGTTCTCCTTAAGGGTGCTATAGGGTTCTATACTTTGGTTCCCTGTATAGGGGTACTGCCCCGTAGCCGCTGCCAAATGGGGAAGAACCCGAATAGTTAGTAGAACTGTCTTAGGGCTCCTTAGCATAGCTATGCGGTAATATAAGTTTATACCCGGAAGATTACGCAGTGAAACTGAAACTGAGAACCGCGTGACAAGCAGTACGACACCTAGACAGAGTAGGCGGAGCAGTAATGTACGTCCCCATCACGAGCGTCACGACAGTACTATCACCACCTTTCGTCCCAACATGACATAGTCACACTAGAACTATTTCCATACATAAGTCAGCGTAAATATTCTGCTCATCAGTGGCAGCTCGGCCTCCAAACCCCGAAACCCCAAACCCCCACGGGAGCGGCATGGATAATTAGAAAAGGGTCTTAGGGTTACTATGTTTTTTTCAACTCTAATACCAGTGCTACGGCGACAGACAGTTCAGAGCCCTACATTAAATGTTTCACCCTTAAGCTCTCAAAGTTCCTCAAGTGCTGTAGGAAAGAAGTCTGCTGCTGATATCCTTGCTTCCTTCCGCAAGAAGATCGACCGCCAAATTGCAGGGAGCCTACAGTGGGCTCCGGCAGTTTGATACTGCAGCCATGAAGCCATCCATGCATTAATGTATTCACGGCATGGCCTTCCATGATGTTACATTCCGCTACATGTCACTACGTGGTTAACGCAATGTGTAATGAAATGCATGTTTGCACTGGTTCTCGAACTTATGTAGTGTTGGCGGTGGTAGTAGCAGTAGTAGCAGCAGAAGCAGCAGCAGAAGTAGTAGTAGTAGCAGCAGCAGCAGTAACAGGAGGAGGATCAACCGGAGGAACGACAGTACGATTGCTTTCTTTCAAAGATGATCCAGAGGGAAGGTTCTGAAATCCGAAAATTAAGATTTGAATTTTGAGAATAAAAGTAGGCGCATTTGTGACGTGGATCTTCTTGATTCAGGTCTTCTGCCAAGGTCTGCGTTCGGGGTGTACAAAATTTCAGGGTTGGTCTTCAGGTATAGACTTTAGGGATTGCTGTCTTCCGTCCTGATCAAGCCGCGAGCCTTTGCAGCGTGCTTGAAAGAAGGCTGGCGAACCGGACCCCGACGCTCAGCCAGCGGCTTGCCTTGAGTTCATGTCAAGTTTGCCTGGTCAGATGAGCAAGATATCTGAAGCAGAAGGGGCTGGAGAAAAACCGGGGAACAGTCGCAGTCTTTAGGGAGAAGCACAAGCAGAAAGGTCATCATCAACACTGGAAAGTTCTGCTGTGCCATGATTCCTCATCTCAAAATGATCATGATCCCTGAGCCCTAAGACCTGAACCCTACTTACAGGATCATGGGACTTAGTACGTGAAAGTACTATAATTGGGTTTCTCAGTATTCATAACTGTAGCTGCCTCGTCTATAACCATAGTGACCAAGTCCCACGATTCTGCACGCAAACCCTTAAAACCCCCAACCAGACGCCCTAACCCTAAACCCGAACCCACAACGACTCATCTCCACTCACTTGTCAGACCCCTGGAAGGGTCCAAACATCCCCCAACAGGGTTCCTACAAAGTACCCCGCAAATTCCGGGTTGTACTTTCTAGATCCTGCCCGGGGGTCTGGGTTGCCAGGAACCCGAAGATGGTCAGACATTCTTTTTGACCACCAGCACAGCAGTAAGGAGGAGGCGCATGCTGGGTTTCGGCCTGGGTTAAGGTAGGGCCGGAATACCTACCAATAGTACCCCTTTACAATTTACAGTCCCGACTAGAAGTACAGTATAATCCCAAAACCGTGTTGTAACGATTGAGGCCCCTACACTAAACCCTCATACTAACTCATCCTTACAATCCCCTTTTCAAGAACCGTTACAGAAACATAGAAACCCTACTCCAAGTGTTAAGGCCGTCGTCTTTCAGGGGCTTTAGGACTCACAGCCGCCCAGTCTCACACTCCTCCCTACTCTACTCGAGTACACCTGGGTGGTTGTCAAAACTTAAATTAGGGTCCCTCTTTGGGTCCTCAATAGAATACGGCACCTAATATTTATGGTACCCAAAGAAGGGACCCTAATTTTGACAACTACCCACCTAGGAAGTGTTTTTCTGATCACAACAAGTTGTTTTTCTTGACGACTAAAGATCTTCTTGTTGTTTGGGTTCGAAGGACAAAACTCCGAAGGAATATAGAAGACCTTGGTTTTCAATGGGTTCTAAGGGCGTAGACGTGTAGACTCTCCACCAGTCAAGGCCTGCACGGCGGCGGGCTGGCTTGGACTTATTCCTGACGGCTCCTTATTATCATTATGGTAGTACCATATAGTGACTATCATTGTGGTAGTTTAATATAGTCCTTCTTATCATTATGGTGCCGAAGCTTCCGGACTTTGGGTGGGAACATCCACCAGTATCCAAAACGAATCAAGCCCTCAAAAAGGCCATAACCCACCTAGCCGCATGCAGCTTAAATAGCAAACATCCCTATGAATCCGGACCAGAAGCCTTTTACAAATTGGCTCTCAACGGACAGCACCTCGGAACAGATGAAACCCCCAAAGAGCTGGAAATGAGACCCAATAGAAGTTGCAGCACTCGAGATTAAATTGAAGCAGGTTGAACATCACGACTTCACCACGCGGTGCTGAGGTCTTGACAGGCAAAGCACTTGTCGAGGGAGGTGCGCCGACGTACGTAAAAGCCTTCTGGAACGGTTCGAAGCTGCAAAGTGTCGAACTCTGGAACGTCGAAGACATTGACTACTGGAATTGCTCCCTCGTCGAGCAAATCGACGCTATGGCGTGGGTTCTGGCAGCCACCACGAAGAATGTGCTCATTTGGAAGTTCTCATTGACAGGAAGCTATCCGGGTGTTGCGTTCCACCGCGGTTGGGCGATTGGCAACTATGCTCCCGGGACATTTGCCTATGGCACTTACTATTTGAGAGTCTGGGCCATGCAGGCTCCTGTCATCAACGGACCAGGGTTCCCAGAGACCACAGCAGCCCTAAGCTCAAGCGGCTTTAACACTGTGGTTTAGGGTATATTCCTTACCCTGAACCCCAAACCACCCCCAAAACCCTAAACCCTCTCTTTGGGTTCGGAATTGGGTAAGGTCTAGTTGCTGCGGTGGACAGGTACGAACACAAAGCTTCAGAGTTTGTGGCAGAGGGGGTTCACTAAGCAGTGGTGTTATATGGGTTTTGAAGATTAGGGCGTAGGGTTTAGGTTTAGGGTTTAGGGGGGTTAGGGTTAAGGTTCCACTACATGGTGCGAGATTGGGCATAGTAAAGCCTTCAACATGTTTCGCACTTTGTGAAGCGTTTAGGGTTTAGGGTTTAGGGTTACCCTAAACCCTAAACTGAAGACGCTAGCTAAGTGCGCAGGAAGGATGTGGACGATGCGGTGAAAGCACGGAAGGACGAGAAAGACCAGAGTTTCAGACGACGATCGGTGCCGGGCGGGTAATGATGGGTAACCGTGTTATTGTCATGTTCGTTGTTGGAGTAGTGACGATTGCAGCTATGGTCGCTTTACCGGCTCTCATTGTGAGTGCAGCCTCTGAAAACACTAGAAGTAAAACGACTAACCAACGGTTAGAAGCCCTCCTTTTCGGGTTCTGCCCTAAACCCTAAACCGGAGGGTTCTGTGAGGATTCTACGAGGGTTTTCTTGGGTTCAGGCGCTTGAGAGCTTCGGCTTTGGACTCTGAGGTTTCTGTGTGTTTTCCGGCCCTGGAGAGCCCCAAATCCCCAGGGTTTAGGGGTTAGGGTTTAGGGGTTTAGGGTTTAGGGGTTTAGGGGTAAGGTTCCGAATCATCTCCAATCTGTTGCTTAGTAGCTGAGTGGATACACTTTACACTTTTCGGGATAATAGTACCCACAAAAAGACTGAAAGTGTAAACTTTTTGGGGCTTATGAACTCAGCAACTAAGGTTGGAAGGAAACTGTCTCCAGCGGGTGGCCCCTTATCTAAACCAAGCTCTTTATGATCAGGTACCCCAAAACAAGCCACCCCAATGTACCAACCCTTCAAAGCTTGCGCCAATCCCTGTAGATGACCCCTAGGAATAGGGCACTCCTGTTTCCGGACTCCCCTTAACGCACGGGCCTCAATAATTAGAATAGGGTTTTGGGGCTTCCTTATTATAACTATGGTATAATATGTCCCCAAATCCTATTCTAATCATTAAGGGCCCTACATTATAGTACCCCTACAGATCCTTTATAGTAACCCTTATAGACCCCTTCAAAAGAAACAGTTAAAGGCTTAAAGGGAACCCTAGTCTAATCATTAAGGCCCCTACATTTTTTGAACTTCGAAGTGCGAAATTGTGCCAAGACAGGATCTCGAGGTCTGCTACCCGGAGGGTGTCGCTTGAGGGGGTTGAGGGTTTGTTTAGGGTAGTTTAGGGGTTTAGGGTTTGGGGGGTTGAAGGTTTAAGATCTCGGGGATTGCGGAGTTCGTTTAGAGGTTCAGCGTGTAGGGGTTCAGGGGCTTTTGGGTTTATTTGGGGTTGAATTAGATTTTGGGTGTTGGGTCTGCGGTTTCGCACTTGTCTAGTGTCTAAGTAGAGGTAGAGTCCTTCTAGCCATCAGCCCCACGAATACTGTCCGAATTCGAAATCTCAATGTCGGACCGTCGCTCATGCCCCGGCATGCTCAGCCTGATGATCTTGGACTCTTAGTAGCTGAGTAAGTAACCTTTAACCTTTTGGGGTTTATATAATCCTACCATAATTGAAAAGGTTAACCTTTTTTGGGCTAGGGTACTCAGCCCCTAAGGCTCAGGGTGTTTAAGGTTTAGGGACTTAGTGGCTTGCTTGCCCCATGACAGCGCACCTCGTCCAGTCCAGCTGTGCTGAAACGAGGGCAGAAAGTCTCGGCGGCATCCCTACTGCTAAACGACTCATGCACTTTGACGCTTCCCACAGCCTAGGGACTCGTGATTCGATACGTTCGTTGTTTATAGGGTAGTGCAGCTGCGTCGAGAGATGAGATCGCTTCGCGGGATGAGATGGGGAGGTCCTACAAGCACCAGCTTGGCCAGATATCTGTGGTTACAGTAGAAGCCAAGAAGTTTGAGCACTGGCACATGCCACCCTAAACCTTCAACAAGGGGTGAAGAGCCCACCCCCTGGCTTCTTGCATCGGAGCCGCGCCGAGGCCAACGGCCGCGGCCGCAAGCGCATGGCCCACGAGCTCGAGGATTTGCCCACGAGGCAGTGGACCTAATATCCTAGGTGCCTGAGTAGTACCCTTTGCCACTTTCTCTTATTGGCTTCCCTTGTTAAAACCAAATAGTAGGAAAAAGGGGTACCTCATTATTCAGGGGCTACTCAAGAACCTAGTATCGGTACCTTAGCAAGGTTAATAGGGTTGTGGCATAAACTATTGTACCTAGCATACTGGGTCACGACGGAAACAGCAGCACCAATACATGCACCAAAACCCAACTTCGCAGAAGGGTATTTATTAGATACAGAAGCAACGCAGGCTCCGCCTGGTTGTGGTGATTCTTCTTGTTGGTATTGCTTTCAATTTGTTCGAGCACGAGTACCAGAACTGGATAGTACCATGTACATTTATCGTGGCAGTTTTCACTCCCCATTTCTTGGACCCATAAACCTTCACAATTTCACAACCGATTTCTCGAAGCCTGACGTGGTCAAGCCGGGCGCTACAAGCCGGAGTCGTTCTGGCAAAGGCAGCAGTAGCGCCGACAGTCATCTCGCAATAATGCGGATCACCATCTTTATCAGTGTGATACACATAGCACCTGTGGCGAAGATGCAAACTGGAAGACAAGGGTAAGAATAAGTTTAGGGATCATTTTTTAGGCACCTAATGCAGTAGTTGCAGCAGTATCAAGAGGAGCAGAGCACGAACCGCAAGCTAGCAGTAGCCATGATAATGCTAGTAACTAACTTCAATTTGGAAACTAGTATAACTGCAACCATCATGATTATGATCATTACTATGGACAAGAGCCGCCCAGGCCGCCAACCGCCTTAGAGCTGCTTTGCCAGAACCTGCCGTCTTGAGCTCAGAGCGCCCTTTTCCCAAGGGATCTGCGAAGGGAATGAGGGAACGACTCCAGGTAGGACATCCGGGCAAAGCTTGCCTGGCTGTTACCTAGAAACTGCTTACATAGACCCCGGTGCTGTTCACGGCTTTAGGGACAAGCAGGTTTAGTGCGAAGTTACTGCGACTAGCTAGTTGGTTGAAAACCAATTGAATTTCAGCATGCGTCGTCGTCATGGCTTGGCATCCGAACTCTCTCGTGAAAATCTTGGAAAATCACTCCGAGCGACACAGTGTTTCGGCTCTTTCGACGAGAACCACAAAGCCAAGTTTGCACGCCACTGGTTCGACGGTGCTTCACTCATACCGTAGCAGTAGCAACCTTCGTCGTGGTGGTGGTGGACGTGGTAGTACTAGCCCGTAGCAGTAGTACCTTCAACCCCCGACCCTAAAGCCCGGTGTCCTCCAACCCGTACTGAACCAAACCCACCAACATCCGAAACTAAAGCCCCCAAATGGGAGTTTCCGGAAATTGGGGGTAGCTTATTTTGGGGTCCTTATACCTTCGTCGCCTATGACCTTGTGTCCGCCTACCTTATAATAAGGATCCTACTATTTAGGGTCCTGTATTAGGGTCCCCTAATTTCCGAAACTCCCAAATCCTGCAAGTTGTTATTCCTATTCTCATCGCTACGTCTCTTAGTTCTCTTGCAGCCCATGGGTACACTCTAAAACACCAAGTAGCTCCAAAACCCTTCAGATAAGGAATGTACCTTATAATCAGAACTCCCTGACAATTTAAGGTATATAGTAAGGCATATACCTTAAATTATAAACAGGACCCCCTCATAATTTGAGGTGTTTTGTAAAGGCCCCTACCTGACTCCAACGTAGGCCCGACCCGGAGCCGAAGCCGACGCGCCGCGCGCTGAAGCCAAAGGCCGAGTTGCGGGGTTACTTGGAGGTTCATGGGTAGTTATAAGTGGGGTTATAAGAGTTCCTTTAAGGGTCCCTCTAAAGAGTGCTATAGGGATTTAGGGTTTAGGGATTAGGGTTTAGGGTAGTTATAAGCAGTCCCCTAACACGGGCTATGGGTATAGCTACCCTACTTATAACCCCACTTATAACTACCCGTGAACCTCCAAGTAGGGGAGGTGGGGCCTCCATGATTAGCATAGGGCTCCGCAAGTGGGATCTATAGGGTGGTTTTAGGGACCGGTGGTTTGGACCTGGAGAGGGCCCATGATAGGATAGGGTTCGAATCATGGTGGGGATCAGGTCTTTGGGCTCTTATTGACTCGGCTTACACAATTAGACTAGGGTCTTGGGGTGTTAATTATAGTGTAATTACAAGCAATAAGGAACCCTGAAGAATGAATCATATTGGTGCTTATTTAGGCCTATGTGTTGATGCTTGTTGTAGATAAGTGAGTGCATTGTAATTACCTAGACTATCGTGGGGTTCCTTATTATACGTACAGTATAAATATACCCGCAAAACCCTATTCTAATGATTAAGGCCCCTATACTAGAGTACCCCTATAGTATCCCTTCTAGTAGCCCCTCTTAAAAGGAATCCTATTCTACTTATTAAGGCCCCTTCACTAGAGTACCCTCATAGATCCCTTACAGCAGCCCTTGTAGGCCCTTATAAAAAAGAATCCTACTTTACTTATTAAGGCCCCTACCAGCAAGGCCGCTACAACATAGTACCCTGATAGAAACCCTAGAGTAGCCCTTACAGGCCCCTAGAGTACCCTGAAAATAGCGGCTATAGCATCCCTTATAGTAGCCCTTATAAGAGGCCCCTATAGATCCCTTTTAAAACGGAACCCTCTTCTCATCATTGAGGCCCCTACCCTAGAGTCCTAAAACCCCACGCCCTAAACTCTTAGACGCCTTAAGAAAAAAGGAACCCACTGTAGCGGCCGAGCCTTGGCCGAAACAGGCGGAGCGCCGGGAGGAGGCGCCGCCCGAAGCCACCACGAAGTCGTCGACGCCCGGGGCTCGGAAGTTTTAAGGTTGAGGGAGCTTAGGGCGTAGGGTTTTGAGTTTAGGGCTTAATTAGGGTTTAGGGTTTTAAGGTTTTAAGGTTCAGGTTTCAGGGTTTAGGGCTTTAGGGGTTTAGGGTTTAGGTTTTTGGTGTTGCTGGGTCGCCATGAGGAGCCGAAGAGAACATGATTCATGGAACAACAGGCTTAAAAGCAGTTGACCGAAGCCGTACGAAAAGCAACTGCGGACAGATCTTCCACAACACCTTAGATCGGCAAAATCCCTGCTGGTGTGATCGGATCTTGAATGTGATTTTGCAAAGATTTCTGAATTTGAGGTGTGCCGTCCTAGCTACAACCCGCTCTCCTGCGCCCCGGAACACACACAAAATAAACCCTAAACTCTAAACCCAAAAGACAAGAGAATGGCTAGAAAGCACCAGCCTCAAACTTCAGGAAGCCACGTCGCAAAGCCAAGGCCTTCTAGCCCATGGCGGGCTTCACATGGAACATGGGTGTTCTTTCAGATTCAGAGTTCCACTTGTCGCTTGCTTGGTGCATCTTGGGGAAAGGGCCTTTAGAATATCTGAAAAGTAGGATGGGTCCCATTCAGGGTTCCTGCCACATGAGAGTCCCTCACGTTTTTTATAGTGACTCCCCTGAAGAGATGCTTCAAGTTCACACGGCGAGGAGACAAAGACGAAGGGATGCAAACGAACGTCAAGAAGCCGTAGTAGTCGTCAGTAGCAGTAGTCGTAGTAGCAGTAGCAGTAGCAGTAGTAGTAGTAGTACTACCACTACTACTACTACTACTACTACTAGTCGTAGTAGTGTAGTAGTAGTGGTAGTAGTAGTAGTAGAAGTAGTGGCAGCAGCAGGAGCAGTAGAGCAGGCGAAGCCAGTAAGGACTTGGAGGAAGTCAACGAAAGCAAAGACCTCTCGGTCTGCGAAATTCAAGCACCCATACCGGGTCTGAATAGTTACTACTCATGTGAACGCAGTTGAGGCCTCAGAACCTGCCCGACACCGTTAACCCCAATATCTCGCATCCCTGCGCCGTTGACACGCATATAGTAAGATTTTTGACCGCCGGAAACCAGATGATCGTGAACATGTTTCGGGTGTAGAAACATGACGGCAACCAACACGAGGATGCAGCACCTTCTTTTAGAACTTCCGGATCGCAAGCAGCGATTTGTGTTTGCCTGTGAGATCTCATACTTAGAGGCCCAGGGGACTTAGTAATCAAGTTATCAATAGAGTTACAAGTACCCTAACTGGAGTTACCCCAATTATAACCGCTACATATATCCTACCTGCTATGTCCCCTGGGCCTCCAAGCAGGTTTGGGTGGGGACCTTGGGGACCAGAAGTGAGATCCTTGCGATCTGTTCAGATCAAGAACGTGCCTGGCGCCCTCCAGTACAAGTACCTGAAGGACTTAGTAGCTGAGTGGATACACTTTACACATTTTGGGATAATAGTACCCACTATGAAGCTGAAAGTGCAAACTTTTTGGGGCTTATGAACTCGGCAACTAAGAGGAGCTTTGGAGGGGGAGAACCGAGACTCTGATTCGTCTTGGGGACACGAGATCATGTTGCATGGCATTTAGGCTTCAAGTTAAGGGCCTACATGGCAGTTTCCGAAAATAGGGGACCCTAATATAGTACCCTAAATAGTAGGATCCTTATTATAAGGACCCCAAATAAGGTACCCCTATTTTCGGAAACTCCCACATGGCAGTGAGGGATTCGGTTGAAGGCTGTAGGGCTTTAAGGGGTCAGGCTTGGGGCTTATGGCACACAGTACTTGGAGGGTCGGGGGACTTAGTAAGTAGGTAGTAAGTAGACTTGTAAGTACCCTAAAAGGGACCCTAATTGGGGCTATGGTACTTATAAGTCCTTAAAATAACCAGTTACTAAGTCCCCCGACCCTCCAAGTACCCCGAAACCCTGAACCCCAAGCCGGACTCAACAGTACTAGAATTCCTTTATGGTATACGATACAGTCCCAAACCCCGGACCTTATTATTAACGCCAGTTTCAAAGACATCAGATAAACCCTAAAACCCTAAACCCCTTTGCAGGAGCTCTTGGAGAAGGCAACAGGGCCCATCAAGGAAGGCTTTGTCGACAAGGCTGGGAGACATGTCGTGGGTACTTGGAGGTTCAAGGTAGTTATAGGTGGAGTGATAAGTAGGTAACTATATTATAATCAAATTATGACCGACTTGAGGGGGCTTGTAATGGGAGACGGTGCCGTTTCCTGGTATCTTGCCGGTCTGAAAGCGTCTTAATTAAGTTTCTGAAAAGCCAATGCTGAGCAAGAGCACCAACTTGGAGTACCCGGGGACTTAGTATGAGAGCAGGTCGTCAGTTAAGTAATGCTACCGACGAAACCCTCAGAGTAAACCTAGTACAACCCTCATTCCACCCATGGATACCCTCTGAAACCCCAGGCGGTACTATAGGGGCCTTAATGATTAGCTATACTATTGTGGGGGTTCCTTATGATAATCAGAGTAGAATGGGCCCCAAAACCCTATCCTAAATATTAAGGCCCTTTTCCAGCATTTTTGCTGCAGGATGCGACCGCTTGGTTGGTTTTCGAGCGCGCAGAGGCGCGGGGGATGCGATTTCCTCCATCCATGCAAGGGGCCCTCATGTCCCAAACGTGGGGGGTCTCTTAGGGGCCTACTTGTAGGTTCATGGGTAGTTATAAGTAGGGTTATAAGTCCCCTAACATGGCTTAGAATGATAGTTACCCTACTTGTAACCCCACATATAACTACCCATGATCCTCCAAGTAATTGTATCAGAGCTCTAACAAGGGCTCCGTACGCCCTAAACTCTACCCCCCCTCGAAGCCCCAAATCCCGAACTCGTGAACCCGGAGAGACTTGCTGGCTGGCCCCCTAAACCCTAAAACCCTACCTAGACCTACTAAACCCCTACTTTCTTGTAGGTTCTTGTTATAAACCTTAATATGGGTTTTATGGGGACCATATAAGTAAGCCGGCTCTTGTAGTATAAGGTAAATCTCTGAACCCTAAACCCTATAGGATGCCACGGCCTTGTACAACGACTTCAACGGTGGAGAGATCAGCGGCGAGTCCATCGAGGCCGCAAGCCGGGCTTGAAAAGAGGATTTAAGAGGGGTTTAGTGTTTAGGGCCGCTTAGGATTTGGCGGTTTAGGGTTTTAGGGTTTTGAGAGGTTTCAACTTTCCCAGGATAAAACCTGGGACCCTTAATAAGGACCCCTAGGTATTTATAACCTGAACAGGGCTATTAGAAATCCCGTTAGGGTAGGGATTCCCAGTAAGGGTCCCTCCTTTTGCCCTTTGAAACTTAGGATTTAAGAGGGTTTCTTGAAGGCACTAAAGGGTTCTAGAACAGGGTCCATTTAAAGGGTACTACAAGGTTCCATAGCAGGTTCCCTACTTGGAGGGTCGGGGGACTTAGTAATTGGTTATTTTAGGGACTTATAAGTACCATAACCCCAATTAGGGTCCCTTTTAGGGTACTTATAAGTCTACTTATTACCCACTTACTAAGTCCCCCGACCCTCCAAGTAAAGGGTTCTATATATACGGGTTATGTCAGGGTTATACGGGGTTTAGGGTTTGGGACTCAAGGTGTCGGAATCTTGAGCTTTAGGGCGTCAGGTTCCTGGGTTTTGAACAGGATTTGTTGGGGTGTAGGGTTTAGGGTCTAGGGTTTGGGGTTTAGGGTCTAGGGTTTAGGGTCTAGGGTTTAGGGTTTAGGGTTTGGAAGGGGTTGGAGTTTAAGACGTGTTGCATGCTAGTGTTTGGGGTACCCTCCCTTATACAAGCCTACACACCTTCTCAGATTTGTGGAATGTGGAGGGGCACCTATATGAAACTTCAACAACCTACAGAAGCACTGCTCCGTCTATGGAACCATTAATTACTCTAATCCCTAATCCCGAAACCCTAATCCCTAAACCCTGAACCCGAAATTTAAGAGCCTCCGGCTCAAGCCGCCGACCCCGTAGGAGTCAGAGGAAAGGGCGATAGGGTTGACGAGACAGTGTATTTTGGGGTCTAGGCTGACGGTGTTGCTACCCCCGCTGCTACTCGTTACTCTACGACGAGTACTACTAGCACTAGTGCGGCTACTGCTACTGCTACTGCTAGGGCGACTGGGGGTTTAGGGTTTAGGTTTTAGACGGAAATGGACAAACTCCAAAGCGAAGCACTGCATTGGGCAACGCTGACAAAGTTGATCCGATAGATCTGACGAAGTTGATCCAATGCAGGCTAGTAGTAGTAGTAGTAGTCATAGTAGTAGTATTAGTAGCAGTAGCAGTAGCAGTGGCAGTAGTAGTGGTAGTAGTACTAGTAGTAGTAATAGTAGTAGTAGTAGTACTAGTAGTACTAGTAGTACTAGTAGGAGTAAGAGTAGCAGTAGTAGTAGTAGTAGTGGAAGCAGTCGTAGTAGCAGCAGGAGTTAGAAGGTAGGGGGGGGGAGAAGGGGCCGCGGGTACAAACGGCGGAATTCGCCCCCAGCACGTCAACGCCACTTTGTGCAGGCTCGAGTAGGAGTAAGAGTAGCAGTAGTAGTAGTAGTGGTAGGAGTAGAAGTAGTGGCACAGTCGTAGCAGCAGTGGGAGTACGAGTTAGAAGGTAGGGGGGGTAGGGGG
>BGNK01000640.1:0-31841 GCA_003297005.1 Symbiodinium sp. clade A Y106 | reverse complement strand
GTGGTAGGAGTAGAGTAGTAGTCGTAGTAGCAGTGGAGTAGGAGGGTGGGGGGGGGCGCGGGGGGTAGGGGCGGGGAGGGGGGAGGGGGGGGGAGGGGGAGGGGGGGGAGGGGGGGGTAGGGGGGCACGCGGGGAGGGAAAAAGGGAGGTTTCACCTCCAACCCATCCAGCACGGTCGGCGGATCGCCAAACCCCTAAACCCTAAGACGTCTAATGATCATGGCCCCTTTGTTCTCCCAACCGCCAGGTGGAGCTCCTCTCAGACTCGGAGCCCCTGGGAGGATCGGTGGCGTAAAAGGAGTATGAGACTGCCGGGTTCACTGAAATATAAGATAATATAGTATAAAAATAGTATAATATAGTACAATACAGTATAATATAGAATATACTACATGAAGGCTTCGTTTAAGGCTTTTGGGTTTGAAAGTTTTAGGGTTTGGGGTCCAGGTTGTAGGGTTTGCTTTACCTTAAGGCGAGCCCTGGAGCTGTAGGGCCAGGTAAGATGTGTAGCAGGGGGCCTCAATCATCAGAATAGGGCTTCGGAATTTGCAAGACGCGCGTGTATACTACGGATGAGAAGCTTGTCAGGCTTCGATATGGGGGTTTCCGAAAATAGGGGACCTAATATGGTACCCTAAATAATAGGATCCTTATTAAAAAGGACCCCAAAATGAGGTACCCCAATTTTCGGAATCTCCCATATTAGACCCTAAACCCTAAACCCCTAGAGTCTCAGGATCCTTGCTTCTTTTGATAATGCAGGAACCTGATTAAGAAGCCTTGGGCCTTTGATTTGGGGGTTATAGGCCCAGGGTTTCTTAATCAGGCTCCTACATTAGATGTCTCAGGGTCCTCAGTTTTAGGGTCTTGGTCGGATCTTTGGGGGCTTTGAGGTTTTTGCCACGTCCACGATGTGAGCACATCGTCTGTATGGTGCTGAGTGGGGAATGGGGGAGTGGATCCCTCTGATGGTCCGTTATGGTCCCCTGTAGTAGTCCCAATAACCCATTCCCTTTCCTTACTAAGAACCAGACAGTCGTCGCTGTCCATGATGTGCTTTGTGTATGTGCCTCGGCTCATCAGGTATGCCAGAGCAGGCGAGCATGCATTGCAAGGCTCCAGCAAGGAGGACTGGAGGGCTTTTTAGAGTGGTGATCTGTAGGGATTCCGTAGAGATGAGATCCTGCCCTACGGAGTCTACATTCGCTGCCTGCTAAGCTCAACCCAGAACCCCAAACACGACATCAGTCCCCTAAGGCACAGAGTCATCAGCACAGCTGCATGCGAGAATTCAAGCATGTCGGGTGGACCGCCGCCGGCCGCTGGGCAAGCAACGTTTCTCTGAGGGTAGCAGAGTGAGGATTTCCAAATGCACATCTTTTCGCTCAGCAAGTGGGTTCCTGTTCGTATCTGGCTTCAACAGCACTGAAACATGTAAGGAGAAAAGATGGGAGTTTCAGAAGATGAGCGATCCTATCAATGTCGGCCCTCAACAAGAGTTTATAGGATCCAAGGTACATTGAATGAAGGGGGCTTGGGTTTAGAGTTGAAGGCCGTGAATGAATTGAATGGCTGCTTTACCAGGTCCCTCAATACTGCCCTGTTGCCCTTTTTCGTGTTGGGTTCTCCTCAGTTAAAACCGAACAAAAAGTAAGCAGGGCACCCAGATGATTAAGGGGATACTGGGGAACCTAGTTTAGGAATGCGGAGGTCTCTTCGAGCGACTCATTAGTAGGGAAACCCTCTCATGTTCCCAGATACGATTATGGTATAGTTGCCCCACAAACCTATTATAATCACGGAGGCCCCGTATGTAAGTAAAGGCTGCCAGCAACGAACGAAAACGTTTTGGATACTGAAATCCTCGAGGCGGCCCTGCTCCAATTTCTGGGCGAGGCATGTTCCAGTGCTGCAGTGACGGTGCATCTTTTACACTTACAGGTTACGTACTATAGATTTTCTGTTACCGATTATCTAGTGTATGTTATTTCGAATATATAGAGTATAGAGTATGTTTTCAGCATGACACGGGCTGGCTCTTACAGGGCTGGACCAGACGTGAAGTTTGAAGCAGAAGATTGCCTTTGATCTACGTGCCTTGCCGGGACGGAGTCGCATCTCTGTATTTTAGGGCTTCTTTAAGAGGCGTTTTAGGCGTTGCTTTCTTTTGCCGGCTTGCTTCAGTCGGCCTTGGCGCATGCTTAGAATGATATCGTGAAGGTTCAGGGTGTCGGGTAGATTGGGTGTTTGATGTTTCGGTCTTCAACCCAGAAACTCTGCATCCCAGACCCCAAATCCCAGATCGACACCCCCAAACCCAGAGAGCCCAATACCCCCTTAATTAAGGAACACACCTTAAACCACAACATTAAGGTTTCTGTAATGAAAGGTATATTCCTTAACAAGGGAGCATTGGGCTCTGTGGGAAACGCCCAAAACCCAGTGAGGAAAAATCGTAGCCCAAGGCCGAGGAAGTCCCAACGCAGATCCCTGACAGTATACTTGGAGGGTCGGGGGACGTAGTAACTGGTTATTTTAGAGACTTATAAGTACCATAACCCCAATTAGGGTCCCTTTTAGGGTACTTATAAGTCTACTTATAAGTCTACTTACTACCTACTTACTGAGTCCCCTAAAGACCCTCCAAGTACAAGAAGTAAGAAGTACCCAGGGAGCCCAATGCTCCTTAGCTTACGAAAGATGCCTTAAATTACAGCGACAGTTAATAGTATTTTTCAAGGTATGTCCCTTAATTCAGGGGTATTGGGCTCTCTGGGTAGATGCATCAAGCTGGTTTCTGCAAAGCAACCTTGAGTAGTATCGGTTCCCAAATTAGGGGTTCTACTTTCTGGATCCTCCAGCGGGTCTAGAGGGGACCGACATCACTACAATCTAAATTCTTGTTCAGGAGATTGAATTAAGCTACCATAACACGGGGACCTGATTATTTACTATAGATCCCTGTCATCGTAACTTTCAACAAACTCCTTAGCAAGAGCCCAGTAAAAGGGAACGCGAGTGCAGGCCCCCTCCGCTGCGGCGCTCCGCCGCCCGAGCTCAGGACGACCAAGGGTTGCAGATTTTTTGTAGCTTTGGCTCAAAAGGGGCTTATCGGGTTTATAACGGTTCCTGAAATTATGTTTAAAGGTTTGAGAACTTGGAGCTAAGATTAAAAAGGTGTTTATGGGGAGGGGGTGTTATCGGGTTTATAACGGTTCCTGAAATGGTGGTATAGGTTTGTAAGGGTTTAAGGGATGCACAGGGTTTGTAAAGGTGCTGCAGGAACCTACAGGGATTTATAGACATTTATCAGGGTTTCACAAGGGTTGCAGAGGACGTTATAAGGGTTTTATCAGGTTTTACACTGGTTGTAAATGGCTTTGCGAGGGGTTTAGAGGGGCTGAGAGGGCGCGATAAGGCTGCTAAGATGGCTGCATAGGGATTATAATAAGGAGTCTTTTAAGGGGTTATAGGTGTTTAGGTGTTGGGGTTTAGGGCTTCAAGAGAGTTTAGGGTTCAAGGCTGGATTGAAGGTGATCAAAAACTACACAGCAGCAGCAGTTAGCCCAATATAGTAGTAACTCATCTTCAAGAGACGATAAATAGTAACGTTTATAGTACATGGGGTAACGTCAGTTGCAAGAAGCATGAAGGATATACAACGCAATGTTAGCAGCAGTCGTAGAAGCAAAAGCGGCAGTAGTTGGTATAAAACTTCACTTAATAGGGCAGACTTGGCGCCGATTTGGCTCTTAAGGCTAGAACCTAGGGTTCAGCACTACGAGAAACGATTTTGCAAACAAGGAGCCGGGACTGTACTAGTGGTGGTTGCAACTTTCCCAGCACTTACTGCTGTTGCTGCTGCTGTTGTTGCCGTCTCCTCTCGGTTTACCCTGCATAGCTCTGAGAGCACGCCCTACATGTTATTCTCCCACTCCCTTCTAAGTCCTCTCCCCGCAAGAAAGTCAGGTCGGAGTACTTAGAGCTATACGTAGCCAGTGATGATGTTAGACTAATATGAGCAGCAACACTTGTTTGGGAACAAGAACAACACTGATGTGCAGCAACAGATCGCCACCGCTAACAGCAGACACTCTTCACATACCCTGAATCCATTGAGCCAAGCCTGCAACCCGTCCAATGACCTCTCGTTTTTCAGGAGCCGCGCATGCGCAGCCTCCTCGTGGTTTGGGGGAGGACATTGCTTCGGGATTTCCAGGTCTTCTTAGAGGTGTAGAGGACTTCGTAAGTAGGTTATAAGTACCCGAAATGGAGCTGCCCCTGTGCTGATAACCAACTTATTAAGTCTTCGGGGCCTCCAAGTTGAGGTGCCTTGACAACATGTTTATGGTCATCATGATCGCAGACAATCGCAAACGTGATTTGTGTTGATTACAGTTACTATCACCGGCATGAGTTAGTAATATATAAAAACCTGAACAAATACCAGAATCATTCTCAGGGGTCTATTATAGCTATATTATATAGAAGCCCCAAATCCTATTCTAATTATTAAGGCCCCTACATTGCATTGTGCAAATTGCCTTGAGACAGCCCGAAGCCCAATGCCCCCGACCTTTTTGCTCGGTTCTACAGGCGCTCTATGAATAGCCACCCCTGCCGAGGTTTCCGACGAGTAAGACTTCACATAATGCAGTATAACATGATAGACAAGATCATATACTACAACATATTATAAAGTAATTTGGCATAATATAATGTAACAAATTATATTATAACAAAGCATAGTCTAATCTAAAACAATATAATATAGTTAACTACAATATAGTATTCTATGCTATAGGTACAATGTCTACGATACAGAGCTGTGATGATTGCAAGACGCATTCTGAAGATGTCTTGTTTGAAGGCAGTCTCTATTGATGCCGTCCGCAAGACTTCGGCATCACAGTGTAGACTTCGAGCTTATGCTTAAACGGGACCTTATTGAGAGATTCTAATGTAGGAACCTGATTAAGAAACACTGGGCCTTTATTAGGGTCCCTTATATGAATCCTACTATTCTGGGGTTATAGGCCCAGGTTTTCTTAATCGGGTTCCTACATTATCATAGTACCCTTATAGATCCCTTATAGTAGCCCTTATAGACCCCTTTAAAGGAACCCTAATAACGACCCAAGAGAGAGTCTACATCCCCATGGCGGACTGCATCGTGAGAGATGGCCCTTAAAGGTTTAGGGTTTAGAGGTTGCAGGTTTAGGGTTTAGAGTCCTCCTAATCCTAACCCTCTATCTTAAGAGGCGGCCCAGGGCACTGCTTGGAGGTTCCATGGGTAGTTATAAGGGTTCCCTAAAGGGTCCCCTTTAAAGGGATCTATATAGGGATTCTGTAAGGGTATAGGGTTAAGGGCCTACTTGGAGGTTCATGGGTACTTATAAGTGGGTTATTAGTAGGGTAACGGTTTAAGGTTTAGGGTTTAGGAACTTTAATCTAATCATCTAATCCATATTGAGGAGTTTTCTTAACCCACTTATAACTAAGCATGAACCTCCAAGTGACCTCAATTTATCCTTGAACCCCAGATCCTCCAACCTAAACCCGAAAGCTCTAAGGCTTACGCCTAGTTATACCTAAGCCCCAAATCCTAGACTCTCAACACCAGAGTACTTTGGCTTACTTACGTGACAAGCTCCAACCTAATGGCTCATCCTGATCTAGGAATGTTCTCATTCATAACCGCAGTGAGAAACGGAGCCCGCCAAAAAATATGTCCTGACCCCAAACCCTAAACCCCTAAACCCTAAACCCCTAAACCCTGAACCCCTAAACCCCTAAACCCGAAACCCCTAAACCCGAAGGACTCCTCGCCTGATTCCCTGGGCTTGCCCTACGAAGACGGCGGCTTTGACGACTGTGCGGAGTACAGCGGAGCAGCGCCCCCGGTTTAGAGTTTTGGGGCTCTGGGTATTCAGAAGTAAGCCTTTGGGTTCGCGCAGTTCAGGGTCTAGGGGTCCAGTTGTCACTTCATGTATTGCAGCGGCCCAAGTCCGAAAAGAAGCCAGCGGAAAACACAAGCATACATCGTGCGTCTCGATGGAGGAGGTTGTTGCGGCTTTGACGCGTATTTTAGGTGGAAGGTGGTCACGCCGCAGCTTTGACATTCCGATCAGCTTTGGGCAGGTAACGGGTAGCGACTCTTAGACAATGGCGGTCGATTTGTACCAATGGCAACACGGCGAGTGAGACATGGAGCCTTGGTTGAACCAAAGTGAGAAAGGCAACATCTGCAGGGTAAGCCGAAGAGGGTGAGGATTGGGAGGACTCGGGATCTGAGGCCGAGGAAAGTGGCTCAGACGAGCACTCAGACGAGCACACAGAGGATTCGCAAAGCTCTGATGAAAAGGCTGACAAGGCAGAGAACGTTCCCGACACGAAGCACATCTTTCCACAAGCAAAGACTTAATTTATATCGCTTCAGGCTTTCCTCTTGATCGACTGGAGCGCCCCGGCGGAGAGATGCTAAAGTTCTCATGCGGACTGCAGTCGCGGATGTGGCCGGCACAAAGTGTCGAATTGGCATGGTTCGGCTCGATGCAAGTACCACGCGGCAGCGGAAGTCGTCACAAGGGCGAACAACGACGACCCCGAGATGGAAATGCACATCATGATCACTGATTTTTCATGTAACTCGGCCTGCATAAGAGTAGCGCGTTCGGTGTGTTTTCTTCTTCTCGCATGTAGATGCAGCAGACGTGGTCTTAGCCAGATTCTTCGAGGCCATGGTTCCACAGCTTGGAGCAAGAATACGTTTCACTTCAAGCCAAGCCAGCGGGGAATGGGCGTTGGACAGATGCACGTCTCCTTCGCCACTTGCGGTGGGTGGCGCAGGTACCAAGCAATCAAAAAGCCCCGAACTTCATCTACGTAAAGAGCATCCAGGAAATTAACTGGATCTTCGGGGAAGATGCTCTTTCATGCCTACAACTTCAACCGATGCAGCAAAAGGACAGCGAGGAGAAGCCTTTTGCGGACAACAGCGAGGCCCATGAGCACGCAAAACCTGAAGCAGCAAGGGCTGAACCGGCCCAACCGGCCCAAGCAGAAGAGGCAATTAGTCGCAGAGAGAAACCTGGGCGCTCAGCGCCATACTAATCAGGAATGAGGTGGCTGCTGAGAGACAACACGTGTTCCTCCTGACATACTTTGAGTTCATCAACTGGCGCGCCTGCGCAGTAGATAAAAAGCAAAGAGTTTAATTGTCGCTTATTGGACAAAAGAGTGGCCCCTCAATCCTGAGACAGGCATGTCACGTGCTCGGTGCCACCTCAACCTGAGGTCACAAGCCCTAAACCCCATACACCCCTAAATCTCCAACCTCAGGCCATAAACCCTCAACCCCATACACCCCTAAATCCTCAATCTGAGGCCATAAACCCTAAACCCCATGCAAAACACCCCTCAATCCTCGACCTAAGGCCATGACTGCGGAGACTGAACTCCTCGCCAACGGACCCGCCACCAGTGCAGGCGGAACCGCGAAAGCGAGGCCACTCCGGCGTTATTTCATAAGGGTCGAGGGTCATACAGGGTTTTATGCGGTTTCATTGGGTTTCTATAGGATTATATTGGCTTTAGGGTTGCATAGGATTTTGGGTTTTTTGTATGGGTTCTGGTGTGTTTCTGTTCGCGGGTATTTATTTGTACGGGTTGTTTAAACGAATGTTCTCCAGGGCTTTCGTGTGCAGGCCCATGGGGTTTGAGATTTACCTTAACCTACCAGAACCGACTTTTCTTTAGGGTCCCTATAAAACCCATATTAGGGTTTAATAGAAGCCAACAAAAAGTTGGGTTTAGTTGGTCTAGGCAGGGCTTCAGGGTTTGGGTTCAGGGTGTGAAGGTTTCAGGGGAGAGCTGTGGGATGTACTTGGATGTTCATGGGTAGTTATAAGTGGAGATATAAGTCCCCTAGTATGGGTTATAACTATAGTTACTCTACTTAGAAACCCCACTTATAACTACCCATGAACCTCCAAGTAGGGCTTTAGGATTTAGGCAAGAAGCCGCAGCCCTTTTCATTGGTTTTGGCTTTCGGAAATAAGGCCTTTGGGCCCAAGGGGCCGCCGAGACCAGAGACATGATTCTGTCGGTGTATATGGACACCGGAGAGTGCAGAACAAAGTTATCAATTGCGGAGATCTACATTTGTGCAAAACGAGACCTTCAGTATTCACGCCAAAGCTCCCCAATCAAGCCCCAAACACTCATCCCCAACACTATAAACCCCTTAACTTTCTGAACTTCTCAGCCCTAAATCCATGAACCCCAGAACCCTGAACCCGACCCTGGGATTCCCTTCCTTCCCTTATGCCTATGCCATAATATATAACCCAAACCGTATTCTAATTAAGAAGGCCCCCAGAATACACCGTACCCTTAAAGAACCGACAAAGGAACCCTATGGATCCCTTGAATGGAGCCTTATTCTAATTCATAAGGTCGCTACATGAGCTGGGAATCCCTCCTAAACCCCATCGACATAGTTAATCAGGCCCCCATATTATGCGATTCCCCCCTAAACCTGAACCCGACAGCCTAAACCCGACCCTGGGATTCCCCTGCTTGGGGAGGTCGCAAAAGCCGGTTCGCCCCGCGAAGCCGCCAAAAGTTGCCGCAGAGCCCACCAAGGCTGCTCGGGGCTTCCTTACTTGGAGGTTCATTGGGTTGCTACAAGCAGCGTTTAAGGTTTACGGTTTAGGGGTAGTTATAAGTGGGGTTATAAGTAGTGTAACTTGTAGCGCCCTGTACATGGACCTGTAGTTTTATAGTGGCTCATCATGGCTATGTAGGCTCTTTATGCGCATAGGGCATTACAGGGGGTTTAGAACGGTTTGTTTTTGAGGGGCTGCAGCGCCCGACTTGTTTTTGAATGAAGGATCTTTAAGAGCTAAGTGCTAGAGGGTTCTCCGGGTGACTGATTGGAATCACCCGTCGTTTGCACTCCTTCGTGCATGGTTTTTCGAAAGTCCTCTACCTCTTAATCTGCGCTCATTTCGCTCGCTTTAGCGCCTTGCGATGACTTGAGTCATCCTGAGTCTTTGCGGGATTCATGTTCGCATGAAAGTGTCTAGCGGATGTTCTTGTGTTTTCATTTACCTATTTGCCGACATGGCTCTATCATGTTGATATTCTGCAAACATACGTGCCTATATCTTTACAGAGAGATTACCGAATGTGCATTTCCACATTCAGTTTCACGATCAATCTAACCCCGCTGGCCGAACGAAGATATCAAACTACATTCTGACGGGCAAATCCGGGTGTTGTTGTAGAGGGAGCCCTATACAAGACCCTTGCAGCACCCTAAAGCCCGTAAACCCTAAACCCCAAAGCCCCAAACCCTAACCCCTAAAGCCCCTGAACCCTAAACCCTAATATATGAGAAGACCATGCCTCGGAGCTGAAGGAAAATCCGTGTGAACTCTGATGCGAAGAAATGCAAAGCCGCCAAAGCCCCCAAAGCCTCTGGTAGCAGAGATACCTGTTATGAACAACAAGGGTTTAGGGTTTAGGGTTTGTAATTCTGGTCTTAACTTGAAGAACAACTCCACGATATGGTTCCTGATGTTTTTGGATTCTGCTTCTATCCAGCATTACGATAAAGCTTCTCAGTCTCACCGCCAATGCTTCTGTATAAGTTCCAGATTTCAGAGCTAAGCCAGTCTTAGTACGAAGACAGACAGAGACGGCAATGGCAGTCACAGCAGTGTATCGAACAGCGCCCTGCGCTTCAAAATCACACATTCCTGCAGGCTCCAGCATGTGCCGGCTACGCTCCACCGGTGCCGTTTGAGCTTAGGGTCCGGGGCAATTTGGCTTCAGAGACTTAAGCTGACGATTGATATTCATTCGTGGCTCTGCCGTAGATGAAACCCTCAAGAAGTTAGGCTTCACAGCAAGACAATTCAGATGCCACATCTTTGGCCGGGTAACCCTGGCTCCGAACTTTCTGCAGGTCGCGATGTAACGTTTTGGATCGGATGGATGGGTCAGTATCTGGGGCTTTAATGCCTACAGGGTGCAGTCGGAACCCTCCAAGAAGCGAACCCTTTGTCATGGAAACGGGCGACTTGAGACTTGAGCTGTCGAAGACCCGGGTTCTCCTGCAGTACCCTAAGCTCCTCTGTCGTTTTGGGGCTCCCTTTCAAAACCGAACACCCTTCGTGTAAGCGGCGATTGGGAAGGCCAGTATGGGCGGATTTGTACTCGAGCCGCAAGTCCAGAGCCCGGAGTTTGTCATTTTGAGTTCTAAACTCATAAGACCTTCCTAAGACCTCTGGCGAAACACACCGAGTTTGAAGAAACCCCCTGCATAGAAAACTTATAGCACTCTTTGAAAAACCAGCAACAGCAAGAAGGCAACCCTACGGTTCAAAAGCTTCCTTATCTTACCTTTGGTTAGTAGGGAATGGATCCCTACTAACCAAAGGTAAGTTATCGGCAGGCCCCTGGCAAGAGGACTGGCAGCAAGCCGCCAGAGATTGAGGCAGGCTCCCAATGAACTTTCCGACGTATTGTTTCTTCAAACTCGGGATGTTTTATTCTTTACCATGTTTGTCGAATCTTATCGGGTTTCATAAGAGTTTGATGTATCCTTCCTGCAGGCTTTTAAGACTTGTCTGAATTCAGGGCTACTGGTGTCATCTCCGTCGCTTGCCTGGCTCTTGTCAGGAGCTGGGCTCAAGGATAGGCAATCCCTTGACATGGAAGTCGAATTTCCCGTAAGCCTACATGGGTAGTTCTCTAAATTAGGGTCCTTTTTCTTGATGGTGCCGTACGACTTTGGCCAGCATCCCAAAACCCTTTCAAGAGGAAGCCTTAAAGGAAGCCTTCGATCGCAGTATATGACCTGATCCGACGCCTCGGCGTGGCAGGATTTCAGCAAGACGACCACTCCTTTACCCGAAGGGGCCCTCCGGATGCTGGGCGAGGCCTAACTCTGTCTTCTCTTTCTTGGAGGGTCGGAGGACTTAGTAAGTAGTTGCCCCCTAGTTAAGGAATATGCCTTAAACCATAATATCAGCGCCCCTATGATTTCAGGTTATTCCTTAAGGAATGTACTTGAAGCCATAATATCAAGGCCCCTATGTTTTTTATGGTATATTCCTTAATTAAGGGGCCCCTTGGGCTCTCTGGGTTTTTAGGGGCTTCTCTGGATTTTTTAGGGGCTTCTAATTGTTTCGTAGGGCTTATCTTACGTGTAACAGCAGCTTGTAAGTTTTATAGGGTTTGTTATACTTACCTTTTTAGGGTGTTGCAGAGATTTTATATGTTAGTTTAGTAAGTGATCTGAGATTTTCTATCTTAGTTCAATAAATGATTTGAGAAACCAGGACCATCACTGATTGATTATTTGCCCCTTACTAAAGCTACGACTCCTACCAAATTACTGCCTAGCCACTCTGCTGCAAGCATGGCCTTATGCAAAACCCTCCATTTATATCCCTAGCCTCGAACCCAGAGACTCCAATACAGCTTAATTTAAGACTATACCTCAAATGACATTAGGCTTTCTTACTATTAAATTAAGGGGTATTCCTTAGTTAAGGGGCTTTGGAGCCTCTGGGAAGTACACCATGGGCAGGACTCTCCGTCCGGCATCCGCAAAGGCCCGAGATGGGGCGAGCTTGACAGGGACTGCTCAGAAGACTCTGGAATATCCCCTAAACTCGAAAAAGGGGTACTATAATTAAGGGATCTATAGTAGGGCTCTATATCAGGAGTCTATATTAGGGCGTTACTGGGTTCTTGTTAAAGGGTTTACCATAATAAGGAATCTATAAGATAAGGGTTCCTTGAAGGGTATAGGGATTTAACTTAAGTTACCATAAAAAAGAAACCATATTATATACTATAGATCCTTACAGGGGTTTAACTTAAGTTACCATAGTAAAGAAACCATATTTATACTATAGATCCGTAACGAGAGCTCACAGGATTGGTGCTATGTTTTCTGGCTCTTCTTAAAGAGCTCTCAAGGCACGCTCTTCTTATTGCATTAAGAGTTAGGGCGTCATTTATATAGTGCACATACATATGTGTATATATATATGCAAATATACACCTGCATATACATATATATATATATGCTATAGGGGCTCATGGTGTGAGACGTTTCAACCTTGAAAATTTTGGGTGTCGGCGTTGGTGCTTGCGAGTCTGGGCTTAGAGCAACGATGGTGACCTGGATCGTTTCATGATCTGAGAGACGTGGAGTGGGGTGACGAACAGAGGATGTTTGAGCTTCGTTCAGGTCTGGGTGCTTTACTTGAAGGTTCATGAGTAGTCATAGGGGGGGGGGGGCATAAGTCCCCTAATTTGGATTGTCACTATAGTTGCCCTACTTATCCCTAAAACCTAATCCCCAAATTACACTGATAGCTCCTCATGAACCTCCGAGATATCCGGCAAAGGTAGGGTCGGGTGTGTGTTTATGTTTGGTAGGGTCTGTTTCTTTGGGAAGGGTGATCAACAGCCTTTTGGATCAGCCTCGTGCTTCAAAATCCGAAGCCCGTAATCTTAGTAGCTGAGTGGATACACTATACACTTTTTGGGATAATAGTACCCACTATAAAACTGAAAGTGTAAACTTTTTGGGGCTTATGAACTCAGCAACTAAGTAATGCAGACCCCTCATTATTGCCTCCCTCATCTGTTCACAAGAATCTGTATTGAGAGATCCACGTTGCCCTGGTACAAACCCCTAAACCCCTTTGACTCCCTAGTAGTAGAGTAGGTAACCTTGAACGTTTTTTGGGGTACTATAATCCCCATATAATCCTTATATTATGAAAAAGGTTAACCTTTGGTTCCCCATGATACCCGACAAGTAGGTAAAGCCTCAACCCCAAAGCCCTCAACGCCAAAACTCTCAACCCCAAAACCCTAAACTCACTAAACCCTATGGGAGTTTCCGAAAATAGGGGACCCTAATATAGTACCCTAAATAGTAGGTGGGCGCGCCTTATTTTCCCTGGCATTCTCCTGTGTTTCTTGCACATAGCGGGCGATATCGTGTGTGTTTTTTGCAGATAGGCAGCATTCTGGTGTGTTTTATCGTGAGGTTGTTGCGTTTTCCGGTGTTCTTTCCAGTGTTTGCATCCAGCCTCCGTGTTCCCACAAAGCATCCATGTCCCAACCATGTTAACGTCCACACAAAGTCCGGTGTGTTTTATCGTGAGGTTTTTACGTTTGCTTGTGTTTTTTCCAGTGTTTGCATCCAGCATCCGTGTTCCCACAAAGCATCCATGTCCCAACCATGTTAACGTCCACACAAAGTCCGTCCGTTCCCACAGCGCATCCAAGTCCCAACCATCTTGAAGTTGCACAGATTTGGACTTCTAGAAGGATTAGTTTTTTAAGGCCCCAAAACTAGCTTATGCTCAAAAGTCCCACGCCTGCCACGTAAGACAAACCTTAAAGCNTAGAAGGATTAGTTTTTTAAGGCCCCAAAACTAGCTTATGCTCAAAAGTCCCACGCCTGCCACGTAAGACAAACCTTAAAGCAGCCCAAACTACCAGTGAAAAAAAAGCGCACTAACCAAATAGTAGGATCCTTATCATAAGGACCCCCAAATAAGGTACCCTTAATTTTCGGACACTCCCCTACAGTACCCCTTTTAGACTGCTTGTAGGAAACCTTATAGGAAACCTTAAGGCAACTCGAAACTCTAAAGCCCCGGATCTGAAACAGGCAAGCCCAAGGTTCACATTGCGGGCTCGAGAAGTTGAGTTCAGGAAACCTCTAGCGAAGCCTGAATAAGGGTTTCAACAAAAAGAGGTCCAAATCCGTGGAAAATTAAAATTGTTGCATGGAAAATGCCCCAATTACCTTATGGTTTTTTAAGGCCCCTACTTGGCGGTTCGTGGCTAGTTCTAAGTGGGATTATTAGTCCCCGAATATGGGTTGACATTACCATGTCCCTTAGGGACCCCTAATTCTGATTAGATTACGTATAGACTTAATATAGAATCTTAAATCACTACCAATACTATGTTGGGGGGGGGTCCTGATTCTACCTATAGCAAAATGTATCCCCAAACCCTTTCCTAATTAGTCAGGCCCCTATATGGGAGTTTCCGAAAATAGGGGACCCCAATATGGTACCCTAAATAGTAGAATCCTTATTATAAGGACCCTAAAATAAGGTACCCCCTAATTTCGGAAACTCCCTATATCAAGGTTTGGAGCTTCGGGTGTTATGTTTTCGAGTCTCGGCGTGATGGTACAGACATAGGATGTAGAGTTTCTTATGGGGGATTTTGGGCGATTATACCCGTGAGCAGCCCGTGAGCGTGTGAGGAACGAAGATGCCAGCCTTGCGCAGTAGGCCCTGAGGCATTCCATGAAATCGATGCCCTTTCTGTAGTCTGCACCGCAGGGCAAGCACGAACTCGACCACGCTTGCGGCTCAGAGCGCAGTCTTCTTGATGGAGCGAAATTGAAAGGGAGAGCATTCCAGTGTCTTCGGTCTGTGTCTGATCTGGCGGTTCTGCAAAGCTAAGACGGAAAGATCCGTGTTGAGATGCGATGGTTGCTACTTCTCCTGTGAGTTTTGATGGTTATGCCCTTCTGCACAGGGTAGGTGCTTTCATGCTGAAGAAGGCGGCACGGGCGAAAACTGGTGGTGCGCAAGCGCTCGTCGTCACATGATCCTTGTAAACACGTATACGTACTGTATATCTATACATGTAATTACATACATATGTATATATATATATATAATAATTAATATGCAATATATATATATACATATACATATATACATATAAATATATATATATATATACATATTGTATATAGTATATCTCTGTCTGTGTATATTTATATATGCTGGCATTTCAGCAGGTTCCGGCTCCCGCAGCAGGGGGTTGGCGAACAGCGGCAGCATGCGTAGGGGGCCTCAGGCTGCAGCTGCACCTTAGAAGATCAGGCTGCAAAGAGTACTATAAGAGTACTATAAGTTTATAAGAGTTTAAGGTTTTGGGGTTTAGGGTTCCTTTAAGGGTTCCTTATTAGGGATCTATACTTGGAGGGTCGGGGGACTTAGTAACTGGTTATTTTAAGGACTTATAAGTACCATAACCCCAATTAGGGTCCCTGTTAGGGTACTTATAAGTCTACTTACTACCTACTTACTAAGTCCCCCGACCCTCCAAGTAAATACCCAGAGAGCCCAATACCCCTTAATTAAGGAATATGGCTTAAATTATATAGGGTTTCATATTATGATTTGAGCTATATTCCTTAATTAAGGGGTATTGGGCTCTCTGGGTATAGGGGCCTTAATGATTACCAATACTACTTTGGGGTTCCCTGTTTATACTTATGATACAACATAGCCCTAAAACCCTATTCTGAGTTTTGAGGCCCCTATATTAGGTTTGGGCTTAAAGGTGTAGTCCATGACTCCGTAATGCTGTCCCGAGAAGAACAGTAACAAGAGCCAGCAGTAGGGCGGATTTCTGCATTTGTGTTTTCGGTGAGACTCCGGAAAGCGGCGATTAGGACCTGGAACTTTGAAGTTAGCATGCAGGGAATAGGCAACGGGCTTGGTTCTGGTTCAGATTCTCCCAAACCTAAACTCCAAGACCCTAGACCCCGAACCCTAAACCGGCAAGTCTGAGGCAGCTTCCTTAGTGCAAACGCAAACCTCTAAAGAGGTAGACCTGTCGCCGCGGGAGAGAGGTCACTGCACTTAGCCTTAAGCCCCTAAAGTCTTCAGCACAAAGCCAGCCAAGCCAGGATCGACAGTAGTTTAGGATTCGTGGTCTTTCGTTTTTTGGTTTGGGATTTATGGATGTAGGATATAGGGTTCAGGGTTAATTTATTACTTTAAGTAGCCTACCTTTCTTCAGTAGGGAATGGAGGAATGGGGTACAATTATAAATTATAACTACTATTACTACCATTCCTTCATTCCCTATTAGCCAAAGGTAGGGTAGTGCTTTCGCCCAGACGAACCGCCCAGGTGACTTGGATGAGACGCCACCGACGACGGCTGCTTCTGCCACAGTGGACTACGATCCGATGGGCCACTGGGAAAACCTGCCTTTGGTTACTAGGGAATGGAAGAATGGTAGTAATAGGGTTCCTTTAAAGGGGTCTATAGGGTTCATTATCAGGGATCTATAGGAAGAATGGTAGTAATAGTAGCTATAATTGTACCCCATTCCTCCATTCCCTACTAACCAAAGGTAGGAAAATGCACAGCAAAAGCTGCTCTACAGGTTCTATCGGGCCTCGCAATTGTCCTACACGGTTTCATTAAGGTTTTCATCTGCATAAGGCTTCCATATGATTTTAGCAGATAGGTCCATGAGCTGGTTTAGGTGTAGGCTTCCTGAGGGCGTGGGGTTCGTGATTTCTGTGTCTGCAGGGCTATGATGTTGAAATCATTGAAATCTTACTTTATTCTCACATGCAATGCCACCGCTGCCAGAGTGAGACCAAGAGCCAGTTGCCAACAGTCAGTGCTTGCTTCTAGTACCATCTGATGCTTTTGGATGTCTTTTCTTAGTTGTGGCGAGCCCAAAGCCGTGCCCTCGAAGTCGGTGGTTCGTTCGAAGCGACACTCAGACGCACATGCCGGCATAGCTGCATTCCGTGCTAACTGCCTTGCCTACGTGGTTACCTACTTTCTGGCTTACTCACTCACTAAGTCACCAAGTATACGCTTAGGGTTTAGGGCAGTTCAGGGTTTAGGGCCCTAAACCTTAAACCCCAAAACCTAAGCCTTAAACCCTAAACCTTAAACCCCAAACCCTAAGCCTTAAACCCTAAACCTTAAACCCTAAACCCTAAGCCTTAAACCCTAAGCCCTGAACCCCAAACCCTAAGCCTTAAACCCTAAACCCCAAACCCTAAACCTTAAACCCTAAACCCCAAACCCTAAACCCTAAGCAAAAAGGGAAACCCCTCAGCTCCCGAAACGCGTCCTCGAGGCTCCTCGGGGCGCCGGCGCTTCGGCGGCCGGGGCTAAGTGACGCTGTAAAAGGGTTGAGTTTCCGAAATAAGGGGTACCTAAGGGTTCCTTTTAAAGGGTTACTATAAGGGTATTATCAGGGTTCCTTTAAAGGGCTCTATAAGGGTTTAGAGTTTCCGAAATAAAGGGGATACCTTATTTTGGGGTCCTGAGAGTAAGGATCCTACTATTTAGGGTACTATATTAAAGTCCGCTAATTTTTGGAAACCCCCAGCACGCACCCCGCACGGGGATTGAAGGTTTTAGCTGGGGTTTGCAGCTTTGCTTTACCCAAAAAGGACAGAAGCATGAGCAGTGTTCAGGGATATCCCTACCTTACTGGGCTTTAGGGCTCTCAGGGCTTTTGGCTTTCAAGGATCATCTGTAGTTTCTTGTAGCTTTAACCATATGGCGATATTGGGTTCTTTGTTGATGCTGAGTAGGGTTTAGGGCTTAGGCTGAAGATTGGCCATTGGATGTGAATGAGACAGAGAAACAATGCCAGAAATAATAGTAAGAATGATTGACAATACTAGCAATGGAAATGCTTGTATCACTAAAGTCGCAGTGATAGAAATGATACGAAGATGGAACAAAACAGACAAGTAAAAAATGATTCGGACGTGTTAGGAGATGGTCGGATTGAACTTGTTTTTCGAAATCACCCAATATGCTGAGCCTTGAAGTTTCCTGTATGTGGTTTGGGATTCGCGTGTTAGGATGTGAGGTTTAAGGGTTCACTGTCAGCTCCATCAAGTGTAAGCCCTTAAAGCTGAAAAAGCCCAGCAAGCAGAGCCTTCCTCGTCAAAGCCGCAAGTCCTCAAGTTGAGAATATGCCTTCGGTTAACGCATCATAACATGTACGTACATGGTATGGCGTTTGGGTACTGGGGGGGGGGCTTCCGGCGCCTTAGACTTCCGAATGGGTTTGGGGTTGTGGCTTGACGCCTAACGCAATAACAACAAGAGTATAAATCATGATGGTGATGCCCGTACGAAGATCATTCACAGTCACAAATCGTAACGTGTGAGGGTTTAGGGCTCCTCGCATCTTCGCTACAGGAGCTTGAGATACGATTTCGCTGGAGAGTTTCACCCGATCTTTCGTTGTCTTGCATAGCCCGCGCATCAGACGATATGCACGGTTACTGAAAGAGAGAGGGGGCCGCCGCCAGCTTCGTCCTAAAGCCTTTCAAGATGAACCCCATCAATCCGAAGGATCAACTGGACAATATAGGGGCCCTGTTCACAATTAGAATAGGGTTCCTTTGTAAGAGGCCCTATAGAGGCTAATATAAGGGATACCACAAGGGCACTATTGTATATGGGCCCTGTTCACTTAGTAGCTGAGTGGATAATTATACTCTACACTTTTGGGATAATTTGACCCACTAGAAAACTGAAAGTGTAAACTTTTTGGGGGCTTATGAACTCAGCAACTAAGTTCACAATTAAAATAGGGTTCCTTGGTAAAAGGGCCTATAGAGGCTACTTTAAGGGATACCACACGAGCACTATTGTATAGGGGCCTTATGAACAATTAGAATAGGATCGAGGGATGTAGTATAGTATCACCAACATAAGGAGCTCTTGGGAATAAGATTGCTAGTCATTCAGCCCCCTACAATAGCTTGATGATGACGAGTACTAGCAATTAATGCTCACTGCGTGTCCGCTGCATTCCGGAGTGTGGCACGTGGCAAGGCACGCACGGCTGCCAATGACAACTGCAATCTAGGTGGCCTGAACAATTTCAATACACGCATTCCTGAGGTTTCCTCAGCATATCATAGTCATAGTAGGATAGACCCCAAAGTACTCATCTACTTTACGAAGGCCTCATGCCCTAAACCCTAAACCCAAACTACAAGTTGTGTTAAAGCATTTACTTTAAGGACCCTAAACTATGGGAATTATGGTATATTCCTTACTATGGGTAGTGCAGGATTTGTATCCCTAAACCCTAAAAACCCTATAGATCCCTTAAAGGAACCCCTTAAATACCCCTATAGATCCCTTTAAAGGAAAAGGAAAGATTCTCATTACCAATAATATTTTGGGGGTTCCTTAGTATAATTATAGTAAATCGGCCCCAGAACCCTATTCTAATTATTAAGGCCCCTATATTAAAGCGTTCGAAAAAGCAAAGAAAAGCTGAAGTCTGAGTGCTCGGGCATAGAACAGCCAGGCCAGGCCGCCACCTAAAAGTTTAGCAACAAAGCCTAAACGGAGATTCTTGGGTTAGTTATACGGGTCTCTTTAAGGGTCCCTTTAAAGGGATCTATAGGGATTCTATAAGGGTATAGGGTTTAGGGCCTACTTGGAGGTTCTTATTCTTGGGTAGTTAGAAGCGGGGTTATAAGTCCCTTAATTTGCTACTTATAACCCCACTCATAACTACCCATGAACCTCCAAGTAGAATCCTTACAAATTACCAACATCATTCTTTATCGTTCTTTCACAGAAAATAGACTCTGCCATGCCCCCGAAACCTCATTCCAATTATTAAGCCCCCTATATTGGATGGTTCAATCAATGAGGTGTCAATGTTTGGCTGAGAGTGCCACTGCCTCAGATGTTCACGAAGGACATGTCCGCACAGTTTCTCGCAAACGAACACAGCTAATCTAGGGGCCTGAAGAATTAATTAGACCAGGGTTTCAAGGGAAATGACATTCTAAGTGTCAATAAGAAACTGCAGGGACTGGCATTAGGGATTATTTCTTTTGCTTCTGTCTTCGGGTTTGATCTCGGTGTCCGAAGAAAGCCATGTTGGAGCCACGGCCACTGGCGGAGGACCTGTACCACTACAAGGACGCGGAGAGACAGTGTAAAGTGCAGGATTTAGGGTTTACCGGCTTCGGATTTCCAACGGAGGGCTTCTCTGTTCTTTCATTGTTTTTTGAACAAGCCGTAGTGACAGAAACCCCGGCCGCTGTTTCGAGATTCAGATGCCGTGCTTTGATTTAGGATTGTTGGTTCCAGAGTCTGAAATGGGGCTCTGCGGCCCCATCGTTTGATTTCAGATCAAGGAGGGTTTTTAGGGTGTAAGGTTTAGGGTTTCATAAGAGTACCATGAAGGGTCTATGGGACCCTAATGATTTTACTTGAGTTTGTAATATTCCTTGTTTGCACTTCTTGCCGTTCCTAAACATTGTAAACCCTCATAGACTAGAGCCCCTTGAAGGAGC
Organism: Symbiodinium sp. clade A Y106; assembly: GCA_003297005.1. Lineage (NCBI taxonomy): Eukaryota > Dinophyceae > Suessiales > Symbiodiniaceae > Symbiodinium > Symbiodinium sp. clade A. Next base: position 11,668 of record BGNK01000640.1, on the reverse strand, counting down.
CTTATCAAGCCCCTCTAAACCCTAAGCCCTAAGCCCCAAAGCCTAAACCCTAAACCCCAAACCCTAGAGGAGCACTACCAAGACATGTTCCACGAGCTGGAGATCATAAGAGCTGTGCCCGGGGAGCCCACGGCGCACTTTCGACTGGTGTCGAGGCACGGCGCAAGTTAGAGGCTTGAAAGAGTTGGTCTAGAAAAACAAATGTCTATACAGATGATATAAGGTTTCTGTAGAGGCACGGCGCCGCTCAGAGAGGGCTCAAAAAGCTGTCAACGAGAGTTCTAGAGGAAATCCACAAGGGTCCGATGAGGGCTTAGAGGTTTGAAGTTGAGAGTTCCAGCTTAAGGTTGTGAAGTTTGGGCTTACGGCTTACCTGGAACCTTCAATAAACTTCCTTAAAATGTGTAAGGAAGTCATAACAGGGAGCCCTAAAAACGAAGGTTTCACAGGGTCCAGGTAGGGCTTAAAAGGCTAAGCGGATTTGGCGAAATCATCTCTATCCCACCCACGCTGAACCCAACCCTCTCGATTCGCCACAGGGTCTTTGCAACAGCAGCAGGCCAAAGAGGAAGAGGAGCAGCAACAACAACAACGACAAGAACAACAACATTAACAACCTGGTGTTAATCATTACGAGAGTCGTACGTGCAACCATCAACATCGCAAAGTTAGCAGTTGTGACGACACCAAGAGTTGTTTCAAATGAAGAACAGCCAGCGCCCTGTGCAGAGAAGGCTTCCTTCGCGGCGCACGGTGGAGGCCCAGCCAAGTTCGGAAAATTGCGGAGGTCCGACGTCTTTTCCACAAAGGGTTTAGGGGGGGTTTACGTGGAGGTTCATGGGTAGGTATAAGTGGGGTTACCAGTCCCTTAATGTGAGTTATAAGTATACTCACCCTACTTATAACCCCACTTACAGCTACCCATGAACCTCCAAGTAGGGTCAGGTTAGTAGGTCTTGAAGTTAAGGGTTACGGGTATAGGGTTGTTCTTATCATGACGGCGAGGATTGTCCAGTGCAAAGTGGGCCAGAGATTTCGGGATCGTGTTGGTTTGGTCACTCTTCATTGCTTCTCTGGGCGAAAGTCCTACACGCTATCAAAGTGGAGGGAAAAAAGGCAAGCGACCCAGACCCCCGGAAGGATTCCAAAAGTAGATCCCTTAATCGGGGTTCCTATAAAGTACCCTTAGTAGTATAGGGCCCCAAATTAGGGGATCTACTTTCTAGATCCTCCCGGGGGTCTGCGGATAAACGGGTTCCCTACACCCCGGTGGACCAAGATGCGAAGTTCGAAACCCCAAGCTGGGATGTCGGGCTGAGCCCTGTGCTCCTTTTAGGGTTTAGGGTTTAGGGTTCTGCTTGACTGCTTGTTGGTGTGAGTTGCGTTTCGATTGGCTTCTACGAAGCCTGAAGCTACTCCTTAAGGTTGAGGACCACTGAGCAACACTAAACTCGAACCCCCCGACCCTATCACTCGAAGTTTGATTATTTAGGTAATTCGAACTACAACCCTTATTGGGGTACTCGAAGCCCCACTTGAACTACCCATGGACCTCCAAGTACCACTCGGAGATTGAATAAGCGGCAATTATTAAAATTATAACCCTTATTGGGGTATCCAAGTACCACTCAGAGATTGAAGCCATCGGGGGACTTAAACCTTAGGTAGCAAGTAGACTTATAAGTACCCTAACAGGGACCCTAGTTGGGGCTATGACAATTAAAAATCTACAAACTAACTAGTTACTAAGTCCCCCGACCCTTCAAGTAAGACAGGGGCCTTAATAGTTTTAATAGCACCAAAATAGTATAGGTACCCAGAGAGCCCAATACCCCTCAATTAAGGAATATAGCTTAAATCATCATATGAATCCCCTTATCATTTAAGGTATATTCCTTAATTAAGGGGTATTGGGCTCTCTGGGTAATTATTTAGGCCCCTATAAGAAACCCCTATATAGAACCCTTATAGATCCCTTTGAGGAACCCTTATGGATCCCTTTAAAGGAACCAGCCCCTATAGCACGGCTGGTTCAGCTTGGCTGAGGTGCTGCTCAGCGAGAGCGCCTTCCACGTCCAGAAGGATTCCCAGGCATGATTCTCAGTGTTTAGGGTTTAGGGTTTCCTTTGTCATAGTTGGGTAACATTTTACATTTTTATGGGTACTTAAAGCCAATAAGGCATAAAATTAAATTGTTTGTAAACCTATCCCAGCCATGAACTAGTTTCTTATTGGCTGTAAACTCAACTTTTCAACTTTTGGGGTTCTTATAAGGTAGTCGATTCTGAAAGTTTCGACGTTTATTTCCTTGGGTTTTGGGCCAGTGAGGTTTAGGGATGCACATTCTTGGAGAGTTGTAGGCGTTTGCGGATTAGAACTATCAATTTTGCTTGGGTTTGGGAGCATTTTGGATACACAGCTGGAAAAGCTTCTTTCCTACACCCCGTCCTGAACCCCACTTATAACTCCTTTAAAGGGAACCTCAAAATAACCCTTATAACTATTCATGAACCTTCCGGTACTTGGAGGTTCATGGGTAGTTAGAAGTAGGGTCATAAGTCCACTAATACGGGTTGTAACTATAGTTACCCTGTTTATAACCCCGCTTATAACTACCCATGAACCTCCAAGTACGCCCCACCCTGCTGAGGAGGAGTCCACTCTGCGGGATGCCAAGCCGATGCCTCGAAACTGTCCTGGCAGCTGTTACGGATTCCTTTCAAAAAAGATCCTACGATGCTGTTAGGGATACGTTTGCATAAAGATCCTACTATGCTTCGCGGTTCTATCGCTCATTTTCGATTTTTCGGATTGGCTTTACTTTAGAGGCCTTTTATTTTCTGAAACTCCAAGCTAACTCTTTGCATGGTCTTTTGCATTCAGAGTTTACTTAGGATGTACTGTTTAGGGTCTGAAGTTTAGGGTACAGGTCCTGGATGCCAGGGCAGGTCATGAAGCAGGCTCGCACACAAGATTGTGAAGGCGAGTCACCGACTGAGATTGTCAGGGTTGAAGACTCTAAGCTTAAAGCCCAAGCCCCCGATTCCCTTCTGAGGTTCGAATCTTTCGAACAGCTTCTGAGCTCGCTGGATGGGGCCGAGGTCTTCGGTACCAGGCGGATTTGGGGGGGGGGGGGGGGGGGGTGGGTTTTGGGATGGGGGAGGAGAGGTTCGGTTTTGTGTTAGGGGTTTAGGGGTTGAGGGTTTTTGGCTTTCGGGTAAGGGGGGGGGGTTTGGGCCAGGGGGGGGGNTGTGAGTCTAACAGCCAAGCCCGCCGTTCCCTTCTGGGGTTTGGAGTTTTCGAACGGCCTGTGGGGGTGCGGGAGGGGGCCGGGGTTTTTGGGGCCCGGGGGGTTTGGGGGGGGGGGGGTAGGGTTTAGGCTTTAGGGTTGAGGATCGAGTGCTTGGTTTTGTGTTAAGGGTTTAGGGTTTGTAGGATTTACGATTTGCGGTATAGGAGTAGGGTTTAGGACGTAGGGGCTGGTGGGCTCAGGGCGAGCGCAAAGGGGAAAGGCTCGTCGTGTCCGCAGTAGTACTCGTCGTCGTAGCAGCAGCAGGAGCAGGAGAAGCAGCGGTAGCAGTAGCAGTAGCAGTCGCAGTTGCAGTAGGAGTAGTAGTAGTAGTAGTAGTAGTAGAAGTAGTAGTAGTAGTAGTAGTAGTAGTAGTAGTAGTCGTAGTAGTAGTAGTAGTGGGAGTAGTAGTAGTAGTAGGAGTAGGAGCAGTAGTCGGAGTAGGAGTAGGAGTCGTAGTCGTAGCGGTAGTGCTGGTGGTAGTGGCAGTGGTAGTGGTAGTCGTAGTAATGGGTAGTTGTAGTAGTAGTAGTTGTAGTAGTAGTAGTAGTAGCAGTAGTAGCAGCAGCAGCAGCAGTAGCAGTAGCAGTAGTAGTAGTAGTAGTGGTAGTAGTAATTAGCGGTAGTGGTAGTACTAGCGGCAGTTGTTGTAGTAGCAGCAGTAGTAGTAATAGTAGTAGCAGCAGCGGCAGTAGTAGTGGTATCAGCATCGTATTCCGTACAGCCCCAAGCAATTTGCGGACACAGGCTCTGTGATCTTGTCAGCCAGCGTCTACGCGAAGACGCCGGGGCCTGGAACTGAGATGGTCGCAGGCCCGTAATGTCCAACACCCTAAATCCGTGAACCCTAAACTATCACGATTTGTTGCTGTAGCTTTCATCTTCAATTCCTGTACTGTCGCCTTGCAACTCGTGTACGGAACGTGATTGTAAAAAATTGTGGTGCTACTGTTGATCCACGTACTGCGGGATTGTTGCCCTCATCAATACGGCTCTGTTGCTCGCTTTGTTTCCGAATCTGGGCTTCTGTTTCTTGAGCTTTCCCTTAAATTGCAGTCTGTAGAGGAACGGGATGCGGCCGTCGAGGCAAAACCCTCAAGTGCTTAGAGTGGGCATGTCGGAATGGCACTGTCCGACACGTTTTGGGTTGGGTTGCACTTCTCTCCGTCTTTGTCTCTCCACTTGTTCGTTTGTCTTTGGGGGGGAGTGGCTCATCGTACCGCCATATAGGGACTGCACGAGGATTTCTAATTATTCAAACCTCTTAGGGTTTGGGACCGCCCAAGAAGAGTTTCCGGTATGGGAGTTTTCTTCGAGCCATCAATCAAAAGACCTCTAAATTAAGACACCCCCGAATGTTTGCAAACCCTGACAAGAAGCAGCATATAACCTGAGAGCACTTATGAAGTCCCGTATCGCTCTTACGTTTGTGGACCCAACCCCAACCTGCCAAACCCACATGTAGGACTACGGAGAAAGAGCCGTGCTACCGAGGATGCGAAGAGTGAAGCGGATGACGCAGACCTTTGAAGATCTTGACATCTCACACTCAGGAAAAAGGTGTGTATGATCCAGTGTCCGTGCTGCCTTCCTTGGCTCCTGTTTTGCTAATGTTGCACCGGGCATTTGATTTGTCATGTTGCTAGTTGTTCGAAGTTGTGCTGCCTAGCTCAGACTAAAAAGCGATAATTGCTTGTTCTGTTCGTCGCGCAGCATGCATGTTTTGAACTCGAAGTTACACGTTGCACCGAAAACTCGATTTCCGCATGTTACATAAGCTTGTCGGTCAGCGCTCTGCATCTGCATGCCGGACGCAGGTGAAGCACGGCACTGCACAATACATCCCAACATCTGACTCGGGGATAAATGATACGGCGAAAAGGTAAAGCGTCCAACCTTCTTGCGTCCGAGTCGGATTGGGAAGGCTTTGCTGGTCGGTTGCAAGAGGCGACAGCCAAACCTGCAATGTGTACACGGTCACCATGCAAGCATTCACGAATCTACATAATCGATCAGTCTGTCAGGGTTTCGTCAGTCTCGGCATAAGCTCCTGACAATTCGCTATGTTGTGTCTGCGAGCGCGGAAGGCAGAAGAGTCAAGATCGGCTGAGGGCGACAGCCGGATGGCATTCACGACCCGATCCGCGATCGCGTCAATCTGCACTAAACTTTTGCACCCAGACATTCCCCCGTCAAGGCACGTCCAAGCTAGAGGAGCACAAAAGACGGCACAGATCTATTTTGGTGATCTTTGACACGGAAATTTATGTGACCTCGACTCGATACAGAATGGTGTACTGTGCACGAAGCGTGACAGACATCGCTGTGGCTTCTACTGACTCCGAGCGGTAGCGAGCAAGAGGGCGTGCGAGGACAGCGACGGAAGGAGGCAGTGTTGGCCCAAGAGCACCCTCCCGGGTTGGGAACGCCTCGCCGCACAGCACTTCGGCATTGGGCGTGGTGAACGGGGCGTCTCGGTTGCCCTGGTAATGCGAGTCAATTGAGGAAGGTGCCTGGATCCTGCTTTTGAAGTATGTTCATTCAGGCGTATCGGGGTTCGTGTGCGATCGCCCAGCAAGACTTGCGAGACATTCCGTTGCTGCACCTCCAGTTTTCTGTAGCGGGAGGCTGCACTGCACGCAGAACGCCGGTGTGCGAGCGATCCCCCAAAGCATCGATTACGAATTGCGTGGCGATCCTGTCAGAAGCAGCTGCAGCCTGAGGGGGTGCGCGGTGGCAGCGAGCAACAGCTGTCCCACGCATGTACTCGTTGTGCAAACATATCCAGCTGCGCGCACCAAATACTGCGATTTGCAAAAAGTGCAAGCTCTACACGGTGAGCGAGTCAGCATTTGCTTTCCATATGTCCGCACGTCTCTGGGGTACCGTGCTGCCACGCGTACGTGCACTTCGCAGAAAAGCCGGAGCTGTCCTCCTCGGTGTCCAGCTCCTACACAACGCTCGTATCAGGCAGTGGGTCAGACACCATCGAGACCGGCAGCCGCCCGAGCCCCGGAAGCAGTCGCCCTCACAACCTCCACGGCCATGTTCCCTGGCGGCCGTTCCAGAGGCCGTCTTCTCGCCTGACAGCGCTTGCATTGCGACCGCATGTAGCTGGTGCACGATGGCATTTGTGTTCAACGGAGGTGTGGTTGGCGTTCACACCGGAGAAGCTACCAGCTCCAAGAAACGCTCCATCAATGCTGTTGTGACGACAAATCCGCTTCTGTCGTTGTACGGCATGGTCACTACGTTTTTGTCCCATCGGTGTGCGCGACAGCCTATTTTTTCTCACATCCGCTGCATTTTTCGAATCACTCCTGATCCGAGTGGTCTCAATAAATCCAACCTTGGTGGTACAGGTACATTGTCACTCCGAGACGAGCCCGCAACGACAATGAATCATGGTCAGGGTACCGAGACCACGCAAACGAGTATCGGCCCCAAACGATTACACAGAAAACAACACGAAAACGCTTTATTGCCAGCATCACTGCTGTGCACATGGTTCGTCACGTTCCCCGCACTCCGACGTGGGCACGGCAGCCGCTGCGGGAAGCAGATTGCAAGCTCTGCAGGGGTCGGTCGGAGAGCCGAAGTTCAAGGCTGCGGGCGTGCTGTCCTTGTTTGCGGATGTCATTTTGGTTTTTCCGTTCTTGGTCCGTTCTTGCAGTTCCGCGAATACTGGATGCCCTGTATTTCAAGCTCGGTTTCCGACACCTTTGCTGCATGGGTTGGTGCTCTCGCAGTGCTCGCCCCGCGGCGTTCAATCATCGCGGAATGGTTGCAGTGCACGCCAACGTAGCTGCGAACTTAGGCAAAACCGGGATTTACAATTTTGCCGGAGGGTTTGTGCCGTCCCACCTTGATGACCTGGGGCCCAGATGTATGGTGCGGCCATGGCATTGCGCAACAGTGAACCCCTGTCTGTGTAGGGCGTCGGTGGATTTTCTCACGGTTTCCCAGCCAACATCCGCTGCGAATTACCTATACCCCATCCTGCTGATGTTTCCTGCGGCGTCATGCTTTTGCACGAATACGCAGCTCGAAAATTTTAAATTTCGGTCTGACGCCCGGCCATTGATGCCATCTGTTGAGCTTGGAAGGAGCCTCCCTTTTGTTGCGCAACTCGTAGTTGCCACATTGGAATATAGTTTTGATGCTCGGTGATGACATATGCTCACTGCATTGCAAGGTATAATCGAATATGCAAGGTGAAACCCAGAAAGAGCACTGTTCTATATGACCACGAAATCCGACTACGCAAAACCGCTAAGAGCACATCTCACATGCCGCCGCTTGTTGGCACTCGCAGCCCAATGACGCAGTGCTCTGCGAAATGCCTCAAGTTTTGTTTCGTTGCTAAATCTGTGGTTGTGGAGAGGCATGTGCAGAGACAGGGTAGTTGTCTACGGATTTGGTGCATGCCAAAGTTTGCTGGCTTGATGGTGCGCTGGAAGTTTGCCGGGTAGGTGGTGCTGTGTTGTGCTCTGCAAACGACCATGGACACTGACGCTGGCATGGTGCGGGTAGCCCTAGGTGTGCTTGAATTGGATGAAACATTTGCAGAAACAACCATGCACGCTGATGCCTGTTCCAACACGGCGCACTGGATCTCATGGCAACGCACTTGCCCAGAGCTCTTGCGCGCCCCACGGTGCCGCCTCGTTGTGTTTGCCATCAAGGTCGCTGGACGTTGGAGCAGAGAGGCCGTCCAGTTCGTGCGCTTCTGCTGCCACTGCCAAGCACGGTCCGCACCTCCCCACCCGCGTGCCAGCAGCACCACAGCGTGGGTGCAGCGATCCGCTAGACAACTCTCCGAGCTCGGCAGGGCACGCCTGTGCCGCTTCGTGGTAGTGGGTGTTGAAGTCGGTGGCAGGTTCGGTGTTGAGGCTGCCCCATTGCTCCGCCTTCCGCACGCTGGTGTCCGTTAGTGTTCACCTCGGCACCCCGCGTGCACCCCTCCCGGTCGGTGATTGTAACAACTAAGTCGACCGGACCGGATCCACGTCCTGCAGTTCACACCTGTTCCTTCGACTTGCGGATATATATGCGGGATTGACGGCATGCCGAACCCGCGGCCGCCGGACCGGTTGTAGGGTCCGGGCAAGCTGGTGACGCTGCGAGCTACATTTCTATTGCCCTGCAACGAAACCCAACGCCGCTGTACCTGATGCCGGGTACCGCGTCCTGCTTAGGGCGGCTGGTCACGCAGGCCCCCTCGTGCGGCGGCTCCGCGGGTCCGGCTCGCAAAAGATGTGGCCCTGCGCGCCCCTCCTTTCACGATGTCAGCGCGGCCCTTGAATGCCACCCACGTGAGGGTTGTCCAGCTTCAAGTTCGGAAGCCTCATCGTCGGCGCGGGAACGGACATGTTTTCTGTCTGTTCCAGCCGAAGCCGTGCAACTCCTGCGCCTCCTCACACGACACGGGGCTGCCGTTGCCCCCCGCACAGTTCAAGCCCCCTGCGATTGTTGCCCCACTCTCGCACTGGTCTGGGCTCCGCGCTGCCACATCCTAGCGCCTACGCCGCCTCGCTCCTCGAGTTGCCGCCTGCTGCTGAGTTCGGCGAGGGATAGACCAGTAGCTTGCGCAGACGGAGTTAGGACTGCCTTCGCAGTTGTAAAAAGGCAAGACACGCCTCGGCGAGCTCGCCCTTGCCAGGCATACGCACCGCTACATGCTGACTCCTCCGCAGCATTCTGCGGGGCTGCGCTGCTGCTAGCACGTGCTCACCTCCCCACCTCGACAGCTTGTGCACTCGGCCTTGGGCGCCTCGTCGCATTGCGCACCACTGCCTCCAACTCGATACCGATACGGATCCCAGCTGCACTGTCCTCTCTGTTGACGGCATTGGGGCGTTCGATTTCGTGACCCGCCGAGCAATGTTGTCTGAGTGTGAGCGCGGCGATCCGCTGATCTCCAACACCTTTCCATGCAGCACCGTGCTCTCCTCGAGCTGCTCCCTGGCACCGATGACCTGCAAGCTTTCTCTAAAGCGCTTTCCGCAGAATCGCGACGATCTTGAAGTTAGTCATTCTGCTCCCTAAGTTCACTCACTGTTGCCATGTATTCTTCCTTCTGGCTTCCTTTGAAAGCTCCGAAGTGCGCCTGGAATTGTTCCAACATGACTTGCCGTGAATTCTCGACATGCTGTTGCGCTTGCTCTTGGAGGTTCTGCACATACTGAGCTTGCTCAAGTTGGTGGTCTAGTGCGTCATTAAAACAAGCTGTTGGGACGCTTTAAGCTCCTCTCGCAACTTTTGGTCTTCCTCTGCAAAATACACCCGCGCTAAGGACATCTCGGCGATTAACGTGTTTTCACGTGTGGCTGCTTTGAACTCACTGTTGGCCAAGGCTGCTTGCAGCTCCGACACTGTTTCCAAATGGTTGCATTCAGCCCTTTCCTTTACGTTCGCTAGTCCCATGGCAGCGGCTTCTTCATAGGTCGCCACATGCTGCCCTTGTCTTCGTTCGGCGTAGGCCTCTAATTCGTTAACCTCTCAAGTCTCGTGGCTAGTGCTGTTGTACTGCGCGTGTCCTCGGGTGCACTACTGCTTTCGGTTGCTCCCACCAGCACTCACGGCCGTGTTCGCTGCCGCACATGACCGCAACATTCCTTGCTGGCTTGGCCCGTGCAGCGCACTCGCCTGCGGCCTGCTTTGCATCCTGGGCTGACTCGCTTGGAGCACTCCGAGTCCGTGAGCCTGACTCCTGTCACTTCATCGTTCGCTTGCTTGATGATGCAACATCTGCCCCATCCCTCCCCCGCTGTTTGAGCTCGCTCGCCGGTGCTGTCCGCCCTCTCTGCGACACTGGTTTCCAGCCTCCTGCCTTCGGCCAGCCCCGGACGAGCCTGTCGACACTACTCGAGGCTGGCAGCCGCCCTCCGCCCGTGCTATCGATGATGGCATCGCCGGTCACTTCCGTGCAACGTTTGACCCTCCTTCCCTTGCCTTGTTGGAGTCTCAGTCCGGGCCGCGTGGTTAGCTTCGAGGGTTCTCACTGCCCTGCTTCCTGCCACAAGCTCACGTTGGACTCGCGTGCTTTGCGGCTCCGCCGCCTTCGCCTGTCCCTGCCGCTCGAGGCGAAGCCTGTCGCTGCCGCCGTCCCGTTGACCCTCTCGGTGACCACAGTGCTGTTTGCCCTCGCTGTGGCATCTTGCGCTGCACCTTGCCCGCAGGGCTAAAAAACGCACCTATCCCGAGCTGATGCGCTGGCAGAGGTGCCGGCTGATTGTCCTTGCACGTGAGGTTGGAGGCCGCTGGAGCCGAGGCTGCCCAGTTCGTTCGCCTCCTCGCTCGCTGCCGGGCCCGTGCTTGGTCTTTCCCTCGCCGGCACCGCCAATGTTGACGGCGCCTGCTAAGCGAGGCGGCCAGTCGCTTCGACGAAACCCCGCTTTTTGCCAGCCGTTTGAGCTGCTGCCTTGGACTCGGGCGTGGAAGACGCTGACCTCGCCAAAACAGCGTGTAACAGCAGTAACTCCTTCCTGCACAGGGACCGCAGGACGCCAGTTGCAAAAAGGTGCAGGAAAAAAACGCATATGCCATCAGATAGATGTCCGGAGTTTCACATGGCTCGCCATGTAAAGTGTGAATGTGCGCAAAGGGTTCCATAATCGTTTTTGTTGAAAGCCGCGTTCAATAAATCGTCGTGAGTTTTTTCCCGCGGCATGTGGACAATTCACCGTCTCTGCATACGTTTGCTGCTTGCACACAGTTCGTGTGCCCCAGGCCAAGCTTGGCACTTCAGCAGTTGCAAAATGTTAGCAAACCAAGTCTTTCCATTTAAACTGGTTGACGCCATGCATGCATGATCATCTATGTATGTCGAAAGCGCGTGGCATCCCTTTGGGTGTCGTTCGTTACAGATGCGTGTTCACGTACGCAACACCGTTTCTTATGCACGAAGCGCCTTCTGTCCAGGCTTATGGAAGTTGGAAATTTGGAAAAGGAACAACAAAAAATTGGTGTTACGGTTGTGACATGTGGCTGCAGAACTCGCGCCGTCAAGAAGGAATTATGTCAATCACATACGTGTAGAATTGTACAAGTTGTCAAGGTCTCAAATCTGAAATTCCATCACACAGGCGAAAAGTCTTGAATTTTTCAAAATCGATACAGGCATTTTGTTTGCAAGTGGGGGGGCACCCCGCTTTTATCGCCGCACAATTTCGCTTCAAACATTAACCTGCAAAAGTGTAATTAGAGCCCACATGGACCCTTGCAGAACCCGTGATGCATACGTACGTTGGGTTTGCAAAGCCGCTTTTCTCGAACACTAGCCGATGCGGCGTGGTAGAAATGTTGCAAGAGTGCGTAGTTGGGGTCCACATATGACTTCGCCCTGCAGTACACATCGATCAGGACTCGTATGGATTG
>BGNK01000639.1:194651-207485 GCA_003297005.1 Symbiodinium sp. clade A Y106 | reverse complement strand
ACGGCACCACGGCACCACGGCACCACGGCAGCAGCACCAGCAGCAGCAGCAGCACAACAAAAGCACCTGCTGCTGGTGCTGCTGCAACTAGAGCCTGCTACTGCTTCCTGCTCGCTGCTTCTCGCGCTGCTACAACTACCTCAGCTATGGCTACAACTGCACCTGCAGCTACAGCTTCAACAACAACAGCAGTTAGCAGCAGCAACGACAACAACAAGGAAGGAACAAAACAGCAGCTCCACACAAACAGCACAGCATCTGCAGCTTTCTATTTCTTCCCAAGGCTCCCCTAGATTGCTCCTGACCGGGGAGGGGGAGTGGGGAGTTGTTGTTTTGTTCTTGCGGGGGGGGTTGCTGCTGGTTGTTTCGTCCAATGCTTTTCGCTACAGGAGCAGAGCAGACAAACTCTGGTGCCACATGCGAACAGGGGGGGGTGTTGTTGTGGTTGTTGCTGCCTTGAATGAGTCTGGCTTTACCAGTTAACACTGCAGTGCTGTGTTCAGTAGCGACCAGGTCTCTTTGCAGCCTGAATTGTTACATATGGAGCCCTGTTGGAAAATAAGCATGGCCTGAGATTTAGTTCGAGGGTCTGCCTTTGAGGTCAACGAGCGCTCTGGCTTCGGGGTGCTAAGTCTGAGGAATGGAGCGCTTGAGTTGGAGGGTTCAAGCTTGAGAATTTACGGTATCAGGCTACTAGTAGCAGGATGCAAGGGTTTCAGTCTCGAAACGAATTCTGGTGCCCTGTATGTTAGTCTGATCACCCCTCCGGGATTCCGTTTCGCAACTGATTGCCGAACCGCGTGCTGGTTCGTTGTTCTGACCCACTGCGGGGAAACGAGGCTGTTGCTTCTAGCCCCGTAGAAGAACAAACTCTGGTTCTCCGTGTTGTCCCCCCCTCCTTCGGAAATCCAAGGCCGTGCGTCTCTGATTTTTGTCGTATATGACTGGGCACAATTGTGTTCCTGCCAGCAACAACAAAAACAACCACAGCTGCTGCCGCCGTTGCTTCCGCTGCTGCGGCAGCAACCGAGAGTGACAATCAAGAAGCATGACGCATGCGGTGGAGACGATGTTAATCTTTTGGGCACTAATACTTGCAGTGGCGTTCGGCCCTCCTGTCTGACCAGTGAGTGCCGAGGACTGAGAGACGCGCAGGGCCTGCAACATTAGCTTCCGCAACTGCCGACTTCTCGGGGTATGTTAGAATGAAGCCATGTGGTAAGAGGCTCGCTGCAGCATTTGCATTTGTTCGGACCAGCCGAATTCAGGTCATGTCTGAATTGGAGGCAGTGCAGGACGTTCTGCACTCAGCACTGAAGGGCCGATTGCATGGACGTCTAGAGAGTCTAGCGGTGCCTGTTTGGTCTCGGCAGGTCCGTAGCATCCTGGAAGCAGCGGGTGGTGCCAAGTGACCTGGTCCCTCTCGGGATCTGCCTTGGCGGACTTCGTTTCACCAGCAGGCAACATGCTTGCACTGCTTGCGCTTGCCTTCCCTGAATGTTCCGGAAGAAAGGGGTTTGCTATCGGGGGGGTCGTCCTCGCCGCTCGGCTCTTGTCGTGAAGTAAAGCCAAGCTCCCACCCAGCGGAGGTCCTTCCCGCCAACGAACTACGGGTGTGTGTGCACGCACGACAGGGGTCGCTGGACCGCTGCCTTCCCCATGTCCTGTAGAGAGAAAGGGAGAGAGGGAGAGTGGGAGAGTGGGAGAGAGAGTGTATGCCTGATGCGGGCAGAGTTCCACCACAACACTCGGCAAGCACACACGGTGACCCAACTAGCACTCGGTTGAGCCACCGGAACCTGCAGCTGCAGCAAGCGGAGAAGCAGAAGGAACTGCACCAGCAGCGGACGGTGACCATGGCACAGCAGCAGCGGCGACACCAAACCCCGACACACCCACCCCGAACCGCGTGCCACCTTGGGAACGGCCCGGGTGGGGACAGCCACAGCCAGACGAAACGAAGGACACGGCAGCCAAACGTGTGCAGGACAAGGCCATGAATTATGTCTACAAGCAGCACGACAAAACGGGGGAATTACCAACCCCCCCAACAACAATGCGGCCCAGGCTGGGGGATACTGTACATCCCTCAAACCCCCCCCAGGATACAACAACCAACACCGCACCACAACAACCAGAAAGCACAGATGATGGACAGGAAGAAGACAACAGACAGCGCGACAGATTCCGTGAGATGCTCGGGAGACACCTTCACCGTGACCCTGCAGCGGCCAGCAGCAGCAGCGACACGAGCCAACCAACCCCAAATGCGGATGCCATGCAACCACCACAGCGGTCGAATGCAGGCTACCCCACCACGCCCGACCCACAGCAACCGAACGCCGCCGACCCCGACACACCAACAACAGCAGAAGCGGCGGAAGCCCCACAAACAACAGAGCCAATGACGGGGAACACGGCTCAGCAAACCACCAAAGCACGAGCAACACACCGGACAACGAGCCTCCAACGGGGCACACCACCAACACTGCAACCTCAAGCTATGACTCCGTTATCCGGATGCCCAGCCGCCACGGTTGCTGGCACCTGGAGGTTGTCCTCTCACCGTCCGAACCTGCATACCCGATTGGACGACCGCGAAATGTCCGCCTTGGAGCAGCGGGGACCGCTGTCACAGCCCCACCCTTCCCCGTCGGCTTGGAGGGGACATGGGCGCCGCTGACGGAGTTCCACTGGCTCTTCCTCGTCACCAACGGCCCGCCGGTTGACCAATACGCTGTGCAAAGGCGACAAGTTGCTCTTTGAACAGGTGGAGGCCGAGTGGACCATCCGGATAGAGCACCTCGCCGAGGACAGCCCGGACGATGTGCAGGTACTCCGAAGTGCGCCCCCGGTCGCAAACCGGCCGACCCCGGCAAAGAACGGCCGACCGAACAAAAAACAACAAACCAAGACCACTCAGCCACTCCCGAGCATAGCGGAGGAAGTGACCCACCGCGACACCGGGGCAAGCTCATCCCACGAAGCCCCACGCAGCTACTACCCGACACCCTCCACACCAAATAGACAGAAGCCCACTCAGCCAGGGGGAACAAGCAACGCGGCAGCTTCCTCCCAGCAAACAAAGCCTGCAACAACGCTCCATACGCAACCATTCGTTGACAAGAGGCCCCTTCGTGGAATCCAGCAGGAGAAAGCAACAGCAGAGAAGCCTAACACCCCACGATCCACATCCCAGCACACAACAGACCTAGCTGCAGCACTGAGCGATGGCCGACAGATTGGACGAAGAGCTAACAACCACAGACGGCAAGAGGATGATAAAAAAGACGACAACAAACCTGAAGATGAGCCCAAAGACGACCCAAGCTTCATGCAGCAGCACATGAGTCTCTTGCAGCCGGAACCTGCAGCCACCGCGATTGATGCAGACCTCGCTAGCGATGGTGATGCCATCACACAACCAATGCCGGCACAAGCATCCTCACACGCAGCAACCGCGGGGGAACACCTTGTGGAACTGAGCCTACTCGAGATCCGCCGCATTGCCGAGACCTTCGATGATAGCCAATGAGCTCGCCTACTACATAATGCAGATGCTGCTCTCGCAAGCCTTCTGGTGGACTCGCAGACAGGGGCCGAGTTGGATGCCCTAGAGGATGGACTGGGGCTGGCCGGAGTTGAAAGGTAGCAAGCCCTACCGATGCGTACTTGAGTTGTATCTTCTGATATGCTGCAGCTCGCGAGTGCTTGTATTTGCATGTTAACTTGTAACCTCCAAGGTGTTGTATAGTGCCGGACTGGAAGCATGCTTGCACGTGAAAAGGGTCAATCTGCATTGCGTCATAAACACAGTTTCACGTGGAGCTTCGGGGCTTCAGAGGGACGTTCGTTTCTCAACTTGGTAGCGGAGCTGTCGGGTGTTCGTTCAGGGCTCATGTTCCTATCGTGCCTTGCCATGTTTACCGCCCTTGTGTTTACTGGCATCGGCATCGTAATGCCCAAAACGATCTCTGACATCAATGAGACGCACGCAGCCACAGAAGCATTCAATATCCCTGATGGGAACGATTCTGATTTGCTTGACCCGAACGCGAGCGTTAATGACACAAACATGATGAACATCTTGTCGATGCATCATAAATCCGCTGTTGCTCTATTTGCCCAAGAAGAGATTGCACAGCTTCTTCGTGATCAACAAGAACTTGCGCAAATGCTACGTGAGACTGATCGTCTTCTGGAAAACGGTCCTGATTACGGGAATGGCCTTCCCGTGAAACGTGAGTTGCGGAGTTTTCCGGTGGATGACCAAAACAACGACTGTGCAGGAAAGAGTTTGGTGATGTATGATCCCATCCGGGCATCAGCCCAGGACGAAAGAAGGATGCATGATGTACAGCATTTGCGTGAGCATGTGAGGCGTTTTCGTGAGAAGGCTCGTTCACACTTCGAGTCACCATGCCTCCTTTCAAACGAGCGCAGGATATGAACATGCACCTTAATACTCCCAAGCGTCTTTCCCGCAAAGAGCGTCGATTGCAAGCACGTGCCATTGCTAAGTCCAAGGTCAAGCCATATCAGGGTTGGGTCCAAAGGCTTGTTGCCAATAAATGGTTGGGATTGGTTTTGCTGGTGTCCTTGGTTCTGTCTTACCTCGCGTATATGATGCCAGGCGCACCGTATAGACCGACAGGTGTTGGCAACGGACCGCGGCAACACACTCATGTGGGCGACGCCGGACCTCCCTTCTTAGGCACAGCTACCCTTACAGTGCCTCCGGCGTGGAGTGTAGAACGTAACCACCATTACTCCCTGAGATCTTGGATCAGTGACCTCATTTTGTGGTCCACGGCCACTGACGTTGAGCCCCAACGGATGGGTCCCATCGCAGTGACCGGTAGTGCAAAAGAATTGGTACGTGAAATCCCTCCTGATCAGCTAGCAAATGGTGGCAATCAAGTTACGGGTTTGATGATGTTGGTTCAAACTCTAGCCCGTCGGTACCTGCCACTAGAACAGGAGCAATCCACCCGTACCATCAGTGATTTCATGAACTTCGATCGGATTCCTGGTGAGAGCGTTGATGCACTGCTTGTGCGGTTTGATGTGCTGCGAGCTCGTGCTCAGCAACGGGGCGGTTTTGGGATCAATCACGGGGGTTTGACTTGGATACTCCTTAGGTCCCTCAGAACAAATGCTGAGCAAACTGACCGTCTTTGGCAGTTCATTGGTGGAGCACTTCCCAATAACGATGTGGAAATGGGAATGCTGATTGAACGCATTCGGCGACAAGGTCATTTGTTTGAAGGTGGGCTCAGGCATCCAAACCAGCAAGCAGGAGTGGGAGACCCAGGAAATTACCATGTCCAGCATAACGCCGACTCCTACTTTCCCACCTTTGGGACTGCCACTAATCCCAATGCGTCAGCCTGTGGAAGTTTCTGTGCGGGTTACGCGCCAAATACAGCCGCCCATGAGGGCATGGCCGGATTCAGCGCACACGGCGCATACGCAACAGGTTTTGATGCTGATATGGGTAGAATGGCAGGAGGCAGTGGTGATGAAGGTCAGTGTTCCTACTGTGGTTTGTATTTCGAGGATGATGACATGTCATCGGCAACTGAGTCCGACACAGGTTCGTATGACGCTGATGCCGCATCGTATGCCACAGTTGACGGTGGAAGTCGATGGCCAAACACGCCATGATGATGATGCAAGGGCGAATGCACTGTACTACTACATGTGTTAAGGCGTGCCGCGCAACGAAAGGCGTACCAAAACACGTGTGTAGTTGCGGGAAGCTCGTGCAGTCATTTCTTGGATATAGACTGTGGTTAGCACAAGTTAGCATATTGTAAGCGTGTGCACATGGTGTTTGTCGTCCTGAAGACGCAATATCTTGACTGAGTTTCGCATCATCAAGGCCCTAGCCTTTTGCATGTTAGGAGCAAGCGCGATCCGTAGGGTGCAGATGTGCATCAACCCACAGGGCAGGGTCACACAAGCCCTAAAACCCAACAAAACCCTACGCCGTAAACCCTAAACTCTAATCCCTGGAGTGTCCGAATGCGAGCATGGAAACCGTAAGCCCTATACAGTAAACTCTAAATCCTATAGTCCTATAGGTAGTTCCTAGCTTTGAACATGCCGCCCACTCGCTTGGTGGAAGACATCCCGGACTTCGCACCGAAGCCGGAACATCCTTTGCCATCGGTATGTGCGCCTCAGTGGAATTGAGTACGAATATTGGTGTGTGGGTTTGTAACCTGCTGGCTCTCGTGGCCTATCGTGGCCTAGCGGGAGGGTTTGATGTAGGGTTGTGGGTATGGATGGTTGCTCGATTCGGGTGTTTGTGACGAGACTGCAGGGCGTGATGACTTGCGGGCATGCTATGGGCCCGATCCTCTGGGACAAGGACAAACACATTTTCCGTGCGAGGCCCCGGTGGCCTTGTCAACCATTCTGAATCGGAGCAGTTGTCCTGTGGCTTTCTTTAATTCGGCTTTGCATTCAAAGCTCGCAATTTGTGGTGATGCAGTTGCAGGTGCACTCTGAGCTTGACACACGTTTCCGGCAGCTCGAGGCCGTCGAATCATGAATATTGGACGCAAGGGGCCTACGTGAATCTTTGCACGGTCAACCGCTGGCTTTGTGGTAGACCTTGTCGTTAGACTCCCGCGTCCAAGGCCCGGTGGGCCAATTGGATGGATACGAACGACTCGACCACCTTCATCTTCAGATATCGACAAGCGCAAGCAGCGACTGCAGGACTCCGCAAGCCCGAACTCTAACTCCAACGAACCGTTTGCGTGTGCTCGTGTGCCTAGATTGCTCCGCCACTGGGCGTAAAGAAAATAAGAAAGACCTCGAAAAAAGAAACAAAGAGCCCATAGGCTGGGCCGCAAAAGTCCTACCTACGGGGCAGGGGGCCAAGAGCTCATAGGCTGAGCCGACAGTGTCGTTCTTGTACTGTAGACACGCACGAATGGATGCCATCTTGAGGACAGTCGCACTGGAACAGCTTGGCAGAAGGTCTACGAAATCAACATGTGAAAGCCCTAGAATCATTTCAGCGGCATAAACCCGTAAACCCTGAACCCGAAGGTTTGTTGCCACAACGTGTGGAGTCTGTAATCTAGAGTCTAGACTCTAGAATTCCATAAGTTCTGCGGTTATTTTTGAGGTGTTAAGGCTTTGTGTTGAGGGTTTCTGGGTGGTTGTAGCTTGGCGAGTGTTCGTGTCGTGACCTCGACTCCTGCACATATCTACAAGTCGAGCCTTTCAGCGCAGAGACAAACACCATGCCGGAAGTCCTTTCCTGGCCTTTACTCTGCCCTTTACTGTCCCCTTTACTGCCCTGTGCCCTGCCTTGTTTCTCTGCCTTTACTGCCCGTTTTCGTGCCCTTTGCTGCCCTTTGCTGCCCTTTACTGCTCTTTACTGCTGCGTACTGCCCTTTACCGCCCTTTACTGCTCTTTACGGCCCTTTACTGCTATGCCCTGCCGTTACTGCCCTTTACTGCGCTTTGCTGCCTTTTTGCTGCCCTTTTACGCGTTTTGAGTGTGCCCTTTGCTGCGCTCTACTGCCTTTACTGCCCCGTGCCCTGCATGCACTGCCTTTTACTGTGCTTCCCTGCCCTTTGCTGTTACACACCTTTGCGATGTCAAAGATCAGCGCCTCGACACTGCATCATAGGTCCTTGTTGCTCCGATGTTGCCATGCTTGGGTGACGACATGGGTGGTGACGTGTCTTTGTGTTGGTGGGTGATGGTAGGAGGTGACAGATGGTGTGACATATAGTAATATAGTCATTGCGATATGTGCGACTATACGATACGGCAGCCACACTATTCTACTACTTCCTTCGCCTGTTCGTTCGAGGAGGCACAACAGGAGCCGGCTTTGCCACCACAGTCTGCAGGAGAAGAAGCCGTGTTGCGCGGGATGGAGGGTGCTCACCAATTTGCCACTTCATGTCGAAGATGTGTGCCTCCTCTCAAACGTCTGCAGCCTGCATAGTGCCCTGGCTTGTTTTTCCTCTGCTGCCATGGCAGAGCCTTCCGAAGCTTACAAGGTGGCCCGCAAAGCACGCGTAAAGCTGGCGGGACAAAAGTACAACAAAACACGCAAGGAGCTTCGGGCTTTGGCGAAGAAACACGAAGTGCGACCACCAACCTCCATCAGCCAAGCAGTGCGCATGGGTCTGCTTGAACCCCCAGTCGCGGCACCTGCGCCATACGTCAAGCCGAGCTTCAATAGGAATCCATCCGGCGATTCTGGCTGGCATTTGCATCAAGTGCGGTGCTTCTCGTGACGAGGTGGCATGGAGGAAGAACGGCAAGGGGAGACAGTGCAAGTCCTGCGAGGCAGAGACACGCCGCCAAGCCCGGAAGGCAGCTCGAGCTGTTAGGGAGGGGGTTCCTGATCAGGCATGCGTCCGTGTAAGTCTCAGTTGATGAGGCTGCAGCTTTGTTGCGCTTCAAGCTTGCACAGCGCCGTGCTTTGACGGCCTGACTGTGATGGCAAGCGTCCGCATAAGTCTCATTCGTGGTAGCTCATGGTGAGGCTTTAAAATTGTTTTGCTTCAAGCATGTGCTTGTACAGTGCCGTGCTTTGAAGGTCCGATTGTGGCAGGCATCCGCATAAGTCTCGTTTCTGGTAGTTCGTGGTGAGGTTGGGTTGTACTTGAAGCATGTGCTTGTACAGCGCCGTGCTTACAAGGTTTGAGGTTTGACTTTGATGACAAGCGTCTGGGAAAGTCTGATTCGTGGTAGTTCCTGGTGAGCTTTGGGGAAAGCCCAAGGTAACCCAATTGTCCCAGCCCCAGGAATCGCATCAACAAAGAAGGATTTGCTTTAGTGTCCCACCCAAAGGCTTGTGTGAGGTAGCAGGGTTTGGTCAAACCATACACACACGAATAATCGTACTAAGTATTGCCTGTAGCCTGTGTGCCACTAACCTTGTTTTACGAAACCTGGCCTACATCCCGTAATAAATCCCACCCTAAGGCTCGCGTGAGGTAGCGAAGTGTGCACAAACCACACACGCACGAATAATCATACTAAGCGTTGCTTGTATTGTAGCATGTGTGCCACTAATCTTGCTAAGCCTGGCCTACATCCCATAAATCCCACCCAAAGGCTCCTGTGAGGTAGCGAAGTAATCGTGGCCCCAAACCTCGTCACTGCTTCGAGGTGCTAACAGCCACAAGCTTGCGATGGTAACGTAATCGTGTCCCCACACCACCTCGTCGCTGCTTCAAGTTGCTAATCCACAAAAGCTTGCGATGGTAACGTAATCGTGTCCCCAAACCTCGTCGCTGCTTCAAGTTGCTCACAGCCACAAGCTTGCGATGGTAACGTAATCGTGTCCCCGAACCTCGTCGCTGGCAAGCTGCTCACAGCCACAAGCTTGCGATGGTAACGTAATCGTGTCCCCAAACCTTGTCGTTAATAAGTTGCTGACAGCCACAAGCGTGCCATGGTAACGTAATCGTGTCCCCAAACCTTGTCGTTAATAAGTTGCTGACAGCCACAAGCGTGCGATGGTAACGTAATCGTGTCCCCAAACCTCGTCGCTGCTTCAAGTTACTCACAGGCACAAGCTTGCGATGGTAACGTAATCGTGTCCCCGAACCTCGTCGCTGCTTCAAGTTGCTAACAGCCACAAGCTTGCGATGGTAACGTAATCGTGTCCCCAAACCTCGTCGCTGGTGAGTTGTCACAGCCACAAGCCTGCGATGGTAACGTAATCGTGTCCCCGAATCTCGTCGCTGGCAAGTTGCTCACAGCCACAAGCTTGCGATGGTAACGTAATCGTGTCCCCAAACCTTGTCGTTAATAAGTTACTGACAGCCACAAGCTTGCCATGGTAACGTAATCGTGTCCCCAAACCTCGTCGCTGCTTCAAGTTGCTCACAGCCACAAGCTTGCGATGGTAACGTAATCGTGTCCCCAAACCTCGTCGCTGGTAAGTTGTCACAGCCACAAGCTTACGATGGTAACGTTACACGCACGAATAATCAATCGTACTATAGTACTAAGTACTGCCTGTAGCCAGTGTGCTACAAATGTTACTAAGCCTGGCCTACAACCCATAAATCTTGAATAATCATGCTGAGTATTGTTTATGGCCTCTTTACTGCGAACCGAAGCCCCCTGGCCTACAGCCCATAACAGCAGGATTAATGCTGAGCATTGCCTGCGCCCTTCCTCTGAGTAGTCCTCTGAGTAGTAATCCAGTGCCAAGCAGCTTGGAGCAGCGCTCATCTACAAGCTTGCGATGGTGACCGAGTGGTGTCTCCCGAATGAGCTGCTTATGTGGCTGGAATGAACCACCCGTTAGCGCAAGCAACCTGTGCCCCAAAAGCGGCCCCTCAACATGTGGCTCGCTTCTGCAGTGAAAATCCCAAGCTAAACCTACCTCTGAAGCCTTATAACTCTGCTTAAAGCGGGGCCCTCTCGGTCACACTGATCGCCGCTGATGCAACATGGCTCGCCTCTGCTCTTCCCCTAAACACCAAATCCCAAAGCCCCAAACCCTTAACAAATGACCAACCACACCTTGGCCAGGACTAGACGCGGCAGCGAGCCAAAACGCGTCGTCAACAGACGATGCCGAGGAGCCTCGGCAGTTCTTCAGCACACTGGTTCCATCCACCTGTCTGCTTCCGTCGGCACACTTGAAGCAGAACCAATCCGAAGCCCCCACACACCGAACCATGCTGACCCTAGGCTCCTCTACCTCCGCCGGCGCAGCCGCCTGCAGATCTGTGTGCGGAGCTGGAACCATTAGCCGCAGCAGCCCAGGATTTCAACGCAGTGCAACATTCCGAGGAAGTTCAGTGTGTAGAGTGCAGGCAGCCGATGCGCCTACTGCTTTCCAGCTGCTTGCCCGACTATTGCAAGACATGCTTCGATGCCAACGTAGCCAGGAATGAAGAGAAAATGCGGTGCCAGCAGGCACTCGAGCCTGTTGCTGCAGAGCCCGTGGCCCCATCCACGCCGTCACAGGTGCCAAACCCGGAGGAAACTGAATGTGTGGAGTGCAGGCGGCCGATGCGCCTCCTGCTTTCCAGCTGCTTGCCCGGCTATTGCAAGACATGCTTCGATGCCAATGTCGCCAAGAATCAAGAGAAACTGCGGTGCCAGCAGGCGCTCGAGCCTGTTGCTGTCAGTCCATCGACTCCGCCACGACGGCCGCGGCCACTTGACATGGAGCTCTCTGCCGAAAAAGTTCCTGAGAGCTGCGATGATGCAGAGCTGCGGTGCGGCAAGCCGGCGAAAGTGTCTTGGTGCACGTGGTACCAGAAGGTCTGTGCTGCCGTGGGACCTGCGTTCGATGGGCAGGCCATCCGCAGCAGGCAGGCTCTGCAGGCATGGAAGGACATGGGCACAGCAGATCAGGAAGCTTGGCGGGTGTCCTACAGGGAGTTCTGCGGAGAACAGGGTATCGACAAGGCGGCCGTTGCGGAGAACACCTGCGAAGCTGGTTCTGCGCCTGGTGTGGCTGACGAAACTTCAACTCAGGCTCGCATGAGTTGTATTTGTTTCAGGGTTTCGAGGTTTAGGATTGCGGGCTTATAGCGTTTGCAAGGTTTTGAGGCTGGAAGCTGATAGAGGGTGCAGAGCCCGTAGCACCCACATGCACTGCAGGACATGGCCTCCGTGCCACTCCCAGCTTGCCAAAAGTTCACTGATCGGGTGAGCAACATGAAGGAGTTCAACAAACGGTGGAAGTCGCTGCGAAACCCGAAGCAAGCCGACTTGATGCTGAAGGCTGAGAGCTTCTATTTCTTATACTTGGACTGTGCCCACCTGCTGAACACCGGCGTGTTGAAGTTGTCCTTGCTGCAAGCTGAGTCCCACTTCGCTGCTTGGCGTGTGAATCGCCGCAAACTCAGGCGTGTGATGGACCACGTCGCCCGTTGTGAGATGCAGAAGCGTACTGTCAACATCTTGCCTCAGGAATTTGCGACCGGCCGGTATCACAATGGACTTCTTTCTCAAGCGCAGAAGAAAGACTTGCATGCGCACTGCGTGCTCTTTGCAATGAGCAACAGGACTCTCAGCATTTCCGACGTGCGTACCTGCATCCTTCGCTATCACCTGTTCAACCAAGGCGTTGTCTCGGAGCAGCAGCTCCGCCAGGAAGGGGAGGCAGCATTCTCAACGGCATATATGGAAGCGCTGCCTGGTTGCCTGGTGTGTCTCACTTTGTGTGTGTGTGTAGATATGCCCAGCCGATTTGTTGCCGTTGTTGTGGCTTCGAAGCGATTCCCCAGGGCTAAGAAGTACGATTTGTTGCCGTTGTTTTGGCTTCGAAGCGATTCCCCAGCGCTAAGAAGTACGATTTGTTGCCGTTGTTTTGGCTTCGAAGCGATTCCCCAGGGCTAAGAAGTACGATTTGTTGCCGTTGTTTTGGCTTCGAAGCGATTCTCCAGGGCTAAGAAGTACGATTTGTTGCCGTTGTTTTGGCTTCGAAGCGATTCCCCAGGGCTAAGAAGTACGATTTGTTGCCGTTGCTTTGGCTTCGAAGCGATTCCCCAGGGCTAAGAAGTACGATTTGTTGCCGTTGTTTTGGCTTCGAAGCGATTCCCTAGGGCTAAGAAGTACGATTTGTTGCCGTTGCTTTGGCTTCGAAGCGATGCCCCAGGGCTAAGAAGTACGATTTGTTGCCGTTGTTTTGGCTTCGAAGCGATTCCCCAGGGCTAAGAAGGATTTGTTGCCGTTGTTTTGGCTTCGAAGCGATTCCCTAGGGCTAAGAAGTACGATTTGTTGCCGTTGTTTTGGCTTCGAAGCGATTCCCCAGGGCTAAGAAGTACGATTTGTTGCCGTTGTTTTGGCTTCGAAGCGATTCCCCAGGGCTAAGAAGT
>BGNK01000639.1:179790-194221 GCA_003297005.1 Symbiodinium sp. clade A Y106 | reverse complement strand
CGTTGTTTTGGCTTCGAAGCGATTCCCCAGGGCTAAGAAGTACGATTTGTTGCCGTTGTTTTGGCTTCGAAGCGATTCCCCAGTGCTAAGAAGTACGATTTGTTGCCGTTGTTTTGGCTGCGAAGCGATTCCCCAGGGCTAAGAAGTACGATTTGTTGCCGTTGTTTTGGCTTCGAAGCGATTCCCCAGGGCTAAGAAGTACGATTTGTTGCCGTTGTTTTGGCTTCGAAGCGATTCCCCAGGGCTAAGAAGTACGATTTGTTGCCGTTGTTTTGGCTTCGAAGCGATTCCCCAGGGCTGAGAAGTACGATTTGTTACCGTTGTTTTGGCTTCGTGTATATATATATATGTATGTATACACGTCTCTGTTCACGTGCATCGCACACGGACGTTCCGTTGTTTCGGCTGCCTCAGCCCCTAACCAACCCACTGCCCAGTAAACTCCTGACACTCACTTGTATGTATCATTGAGCGCGTCGTTGTTGTAATTGCGAGACTGCCCCGCTAGTTTTCCGAGATTGGTTTTTGCAAAGGTACCAACGACCTGTCGACAACTGTTGGCGCGACTTCAAGGCGTGGGTGCAGGAAAACTACCCCAAGGACTGGCAACTCAAGAACCGGAAGCTGTTCTCCATGAAGGGTGAGTCGGCCGCGCTATGCACCCCGCAGACCGTCACGGAGATGTACGACAAACTGCAGGACACGCTAGCAAAGGTGGGTCTTCTCAAGGATGGCGTCGTGGTGGACCAGGCTGCCGCGGCACTGTGGTGCTGTGACGAGAAAGGTCTGGAGAGCAATGAAGGTCCAATAATGCCAAAGTGTCTCACACTAAAACCATGTGCAGCTAACCTCCTATCCTATCTTACACCAGCGTCTCCCGTGTCAGGTGCAGTGAAGTTTCAGCGAGTGGTCGTTCCAAATGGGGTAGCGAAAGCGACCACCGACATCGGGTCTGCTTCCTTCGGGCATGTAACCCTCCTTCCCTTCATTAGCGCCGGCGGCAACACTGGACCTGCCAACATCGTGATGCAGGGTTCTTCCTTGATGAAGTCCTGGGCCAAAGTGTGGCCCGAGGCTCATGTTGCTGCCACAGAAAAAGCAAGCTGCACAGCCACACTCTTCTGTGAGTTCGTTCTTCTTTGGGCCAAGCACTGCAGGGAAGTTTTGCGTGTTCCTCGGTCGCAAGAGCTGGTGCTGCTCTGCGACAGCGGGGGAGGCGCATTGATTCACTTGAGCGTGAATCTCACGCTGCTGTGCCATCAGCTGGGAGTTCGCTTGTTTATGTTGGGACCTTACCTGACACGGGCCCTTATGCCCCTCGACCAGTGCCCGAATCGAGAGGCACAAAGGTGTTGGGAGGGCATCCGCCGACAAGGTTGCACGCTGAACCACCTGCAGGCTCTTGATGCTGCTCACCAAGTGTGGGATCATGGCTACAGCGAGCCTTCACGAAATATTACCTCTAGTCTTCCTTCACCGATATTTTCAACCCCTATACACAAATCTAACCACCGGCAGTCTGTAGGCTTTTGTGCAGCCGCGTGCATTGTTCCTCGGCAACTGCTCAGGCAAAACACAACATTTCTGGCTGGAAAGACATCGGCATTACTGTCGGGAAGGCTATCTACAGAGAGAGAGTTCTCGTGGAACGCAAGCATGAGGTCTTTCGCAAGGTCCTTTCGAAGGAGGAGTTGTCTTTGGCGGAGCCCGAGTCGATTCTCATGATGCCGCGCCCGCAAGGCTACGTGCGAGCACCTCCTCAGGCTGCTTGTGGAGCTTGCGGGAAGATGACGCCTACAGAGTTTCCTTACTGTGCACGATGTGGCAAACCCAACAGCAGCTACAGCTCGGTTCGAGACACTGTTGTCGCCGGCGCACGTGCTGGAGGCCTCTCGAGAAAACAGGTGCCTCTGGCGGATGTGGAAGGGGTGATTGAGCAGGTGGAACCTTCGGCAAAAGCCAATTTGAGCAAGTTTTGTGGCGATGTTCTGTCGGAGATGAGGAAGAGGAAGCGCGCTTCTGACGCACTCCCTGCTCCCTCCGAGTCGGTGCCTGCGTCGGCACCGAAACCTGTAGAGGCAGCAGTCGCACCTGAAGCAGGTGCGTCGCCGCCTGTGCCAGCCCCAGAGGACGACGAGAGCGAGGCAGAGATGGACTTGGACACACCTGAGGGGGTGCAAGCAGCCATCGCGGAGCTCTTTCCGCAGAAAGACATGGTGGCTGTGGATGGGTCCGTCGAGGAGTTTGACAAAATCGCTGCCTTGTTCGTCGCCTGGCTTGAGAAAAACAAGCCTCGCGCAACGCCCCTCTCGAAGCACTTCCGGGCCGTGTGCCTGGATCGAGGCGACTTCGCGACTCCTGCCAGCCGTCGCAACTGGTATAAGGAGTGGAGAAAGGAGTACAAAGGCCGCTTTGTCAAGAAGTCAGACCTGCTGAAGAAGAAGTGAAAAACAGAAGGGGCGGGCGACCGTGCAGAGTTTAGCCTCCTGAATTTTCGGTTAAGCCTGATATATAGTGCTCGAAAGAGTGTCACAAATGTCGTGGAATGCGGAGAGCTAAGGGGGAATTCTACCCAGGCAAACTTTCGGGTCTTACACATTTGAAGCCTCTGGTGTGGTAAACTCTCGGGTTTTACACTTTTGAAGCCTCTGGTGTGGTAAATTTTCGGGCTTTACAGGTTTGACGCTTGTTTGGGTTGTAAACCGTATGAAGCCTGTGGGGTGGTAAAGATTCGGGTTTTACAGGATTTCAGCTATTTGTCGTAGTAAACTTTGGGGTTTTGCACGTTTGAAGCCTTTGGTGTAGTAAACTTTCGGGTTTTACACTGTAGTAAGCTTCTGGGTTTTACACGTTTGACGCTTGTTTGGGTAGCAACCTCTGGGTTTTTACTGATTTCAAGCCTTCGGGGTAGTAAAGATTTGGGTTTTAGAGGATTTAAGTTGCATGTGGTAGTAAACTGTCCGGTTTTACAGGTTTGAAGCCTTTGGTGTAGTAAACCTTCGGGTTTAAATTTTACAGGTGACCCCTCCGCAACTTGTAAAGTCCGAAGGTTTACTGCCAGAAACTCAACATACTTTCGAACCTTAGTACCCCAAAGACCTCAATCCAAGGAAGCCCCTGAGCAGGCACTGTCGCAGCCCAAAGTGCCAAAGTGAAGCACAAATCGCCGAAGCAAGCAGCCTGTCCTTAAACCCCAAGCCCGAACACAAACGACCTCCAGGTGCTGTAAAAAGTAAAAAGCCGACGGCAGGAAAGTGCTAATGCCTGCGGCCATGAACCATAACTACAGATGCCAACCAATACAATCCTTAGTGCTGCGGCTTGTGCTGCCAATTCCATGTACTTGACATACCAATCTAGGCTTCTTTTTAAGCAGCATGCACATACACAAGACGGGTTTCTTTCAGCTTTACCCGCAGGGCCTCGAGTTTTGCAGTACAGTTGTCCCTCAGTGACCAAAAAACCACAGGCACATCATGCCACGCGCGAATAAGCACTTTCCAAACATTTGACGTGTGACGCGTGTGTAGATGGTGTTTAGCATACATTGTCGTGCCTTTTGTCAACTGGCGTGCCTTCTTGAAAACTGGCGTGCACTTGGGGTTGGCGTGCCTTTTGCCACTTGTCGTACCTTAACACGCCATCTTGTATCAGGATTATGTGATGGCCCGCAGGCGTTGCCGTCAGTATGGATTCAAGCATGTCCCAGGTTCCAAGCAAAACTGGACAAGGGGCCGTACGCCAGAACTTACTCAACTTTTCTTCCGCAAGGGGCTTTTGCAGGTGGAAAAGGAGGAAAAGGTAAGGGTAGCTCTGGGTTCTTCTGCACCTTCTCAGGTTCCATCCGAGGTTGGATTCCCATCAGCCACGCCATCAAGATACGGTTCGGGAATAGATGAGAAAATGCGTAGGTTGGAAACCGCATCCCAAGTGAGTAGTATCAGATCTCAGAGATCGCAAAGGTCTCAAAGGTCGAGGGCGTCGCGAAACGTGCCCCCGCATTGGGATGCAGATACCGAGCATAACCTGGAACCATCTCTAGAAGATGAGCCTGCAAGCAGTTCTAACGCCATATCAGGTGTTACAGCCGTTCAAGCAGTAGGCATAGGCAACAGGCCGCCAAGGTTTCCACCCCCAAATGAGCGAGCACCGAATGAGGATCAACTCGATCGGCAGCGCTCTGTCTTGGAACTCAGCTCTTTGTTGCATCACGCATGGTGGGAAGGCGATGTTGATGATTACAGCTCCTCTCAAGAGGTAGCCGGTTTGTACCATCAACGTACACGCCTAGAAGGCAACAGAGTTGGATTGCTGGTTGACCCCGGGGCTCATGATAACTTGGTGGGTGGTCTGACAGCAGAACGGATGGCTGAACAGGTTGGCACGCCGAATCGGCAACTTCGCATGTCCAAAAGCTTGCAAGTTGAAGGGATAGGGCAAAATTCCCAAAGCGCTGAGTATGCAAGCCGTGTCACGTTGCGGCTGCGTGATGTTGATGGTTGCGACGTGCCTGGAAGCTTTACTGCACCTGTGATTCACGGTTCTGCGTTGCCGCCTCTGTTAGGTTTGCGTAGTCTGAGGCGTGTGTCAGCGGTGTTGGACACAAAAGGCCAAAAGCTGTACTTGCCAGGTGCCGGTGGGTTGAAAATCGAGTGTCTCCCGGACTCCCGGAACCCGTGTGTTCGAATTGGAACTTTCACCATCCGGTCACCTCATCCTGCCTATTGATCGTGATTTCGGAAATCAGCCGAATGACAAAAGCCACGAATCCAATGTGTTGGACTTTGCTATGTCGGTTCGTGATCGTGCACGTTCCCGTGAAACATCAGTTGCACGCAGCAAGTCTCCAGCACGCAGGGGTGCAGAGGAGGCTTGATTAAGGCCAAAACAAGTGCAAAAGTCTCTGATGCGCCCCTCGCCTGGATCGTTTCAGATAAGAATGCTGAGCGCCAGAGCGTGTTACAAACACACTGGTACACCACATCACATTTCCATCACGATTTGCATGGCAAAGGTCATTTATCCTATGTGTTGCAAAGAATACAACAACAAAGGCCAAGTTTACTCTGGGTAAGATTGGCTGGTCCTGTGCCGCGGGTAGCGGTAATAAATGTGACGCGCAGCGCACTTTACACTTATGTGCTCTCGTTCAGGCCCATGCACAGCATCAGGGGTTTGATGAATGGATTAACGATTTCCCAACATAGTTGGTGTAAGTATGAAACCCTTGGTGCCTCAGATTCCAAGTTTGTTCCGTGCAACAGTGTGGTGCAGCTTGCGACCAACTTTCATTTCCCAAGTGCGCTCTGTGAATGCGCCACGCGTGCCGATCATGTTGACTCCAAGCTCCTAGGAAGAATGAAAGATTGCCGTTGGAGCGCAGTGTTGAGTAACTTAGTTCATTGTGCAATTCAGGTGTTGTCTTCAGGCCGACAGCGTAGCCAACCCGAGTTGAAGTTGAAAGCATTTCGTCCGAACTTGGATGTTCAGGTGAGTTCACCGCAATTGTCCCGATTTGTCGCTCCAGCATTTCCCTCGACGGTAATGGCGCTGCATGATGCCGAGTCCTTTGCCAAAACATGTCGGCTGAAAGGTGATTTCTCGTGGGATACTTGCTGAAAAAAAGTTGCACGTGTCACACCCTTGATCGTTAAGCATGGGCTTCGTGACATTGTTTCCGGAGCCGATCCGAACGGCGAAGCTTTTGCGTTTGGTGTGTATGCGTACGGGGCCTTTGCTGGAATCACAAATCTCACCAAACGTCATTGCGAGTTCGTTCGCTACTTGAATTGCTGTCTTCGTTTGCGTGATGATAACACGCGATGGTCCAGCCTAGCCCTTAACTGCAATGCCAAAATGAAGCCACACAAAGATGTCCACAACTTAGTGGCAGCATGACCCTCATTGTGGGCTTTGGCGATTATGCTGATGGTAAGGTGTGGATTGAGGATTGCCCCACAACGGTCGACGACGGCATGGTTGCAAAAGACATTAACGGTCTTATCGTCATGGGGCGTGCTTATGATTGCAAACAGCGTGTGCTTGCCTTTTCTCCTGACCGCATGCATTGCCCTGAACCGTGGCAAGGTGAACGTTGGACACTCGTTGCGTTTGCCAGCCGAGGAGTGGCAAAATGCTCGCGGGATGAACTTGCAGCACTGCGTGAGTTGGACTTCCCCGTTGGGTTTACTCCTCCTGAGGCTTACGTTGCGCAGGACGCCCTCGTTGAGTGTCGCACGGTGTCGTTTGTTGACGAAGTCGAAGCTTATCCAACGGAACAAGCCATTAAGCGGAAAGCTGTTCTTGCGTCGGGTCACAAGCCCACTCGCCGCAAAACAACAGGTGGAACAGCATCGTGATGATTGTGGAGATTCGTTGGACAGCATTGTTGAGTTTGTGGAAGCTGTCCCATGGCATCCGCATCTTATGGGAGCAATGTTTGAAAGCCCATTGCATGAAGCTGAGTCATATTCAGCCATTGCAGAATTTGCGTTTGGCCGTGGGTTGTGGTTGCATGGATCCGGTGTTGATGTGCCCACAAAGGCCTCAAATGAGCATTGAGGGACTACATGTCTTTCATCAAAGTGCTCTTCAAGCAAATGATGGCCAAATTGTTGCAGTGGTTGAGCTGTTTGGAGGTGTTGGTGAAACTTCATACCTCGTTGCTAAGCTTCATGGTCTCAAAGCCGGTGTCAACTTTGACATTTGCTGTGGGTTTAACCTTGGGAAAGCTCGAGACAGGGAGTTGGTTAAAGAATACGTAGCCACGCGCACAAACCGCTGGTGGCGGTCATGGTTCCTCCTTATAAGGGTTTTGGTCAACTGCAGCATATGAACAAAGCCATTCATCACGACACGTGGCGTAGAACTCGTGCCGAAGGTATTTCGTTGGCGCAATTTTGTGCCGAAATTGCACGCGCGCAATGTGTCGCTGGTCGTCACTTCGTGCTTGAGCAGCCTTTAGGCGGTGACATGTTTGCAATGCCCATGTGGGAACAACTAGCTCGTGAGTTTCCACTCGTCAAGTGCCACTTTGACCAGTGTCGTGTTGGCCTGCGCATGTCGCGACATCCCTACTTACCCGTCCGTAAGCCCACTGTACTTGTAAGTTCCCATGAAGGTTTAGTTATAGTAGGTTTGGGGATAAACAATGTAGGGGTGAACACGAACATACCACAATCACAAGCTTGGCCAATAAACCCCAGTATGGGCACAGTAGTGTGGCCCAGGTGTGGCCCCCGACAATGTGTCGTCTGCTAGCCGCAGGAATTGCAGACCTGGTTCACGAAGTGGTTCGTGCACGGTCCAGCGCATCTAAAGATGACGCCGTTGACGCCGCACGCAGTAGTGCGTTTGTGGGCACCGTAACATGTGTGGGGTGCAAACAGCGTCGCCGTCGCGATGATGCACTTCACGATCGTGGATCTGGTTGCTAATTTCCTGACGACGAGGCCGTAGACTACACTTGTCCAGCCTGTGTCAAGCGACTACCGCGTGCGGACCCCAAGCACGTGTTAGACCCTACTTGTCGTTGGTCTCTTGCCCGGACTTTAGCGCCCAACCTGTCACGGGAACGACGCGGTTCGCACCCGCGTGATGGGCGAGTACCAGCCTCTAGTGAACCAACAGCAGAGGTAAGAACAGGTAATCTGGGTGACAGTGATGCACCTAATAGAGATAACCCCTCGTCCTCATCTGGTCGCAGACCAGAGCCGCTGCCAGTAGATGAAAGTGCTGGCTCTCCAGCAGTCGATAACGACGTGGCCGAAAGGCGGCACAGGAGCAGCCGTGGCGCGAATGGTCCAGCTGGGCCGAGACGCCGTGACGCTGAAGCACAGGTTAGTGAAGGCGGTCTAGGTGTAGGAGGCGCAGCAGCAGGTGCTGTAGCACGGGCTGCAGGTCCGGACGCACCAGCGCCTGAGCCACCAGCACCAGCTGCTGCTGAGGAAGCACAAGCCCCTCAAGCCGAAGACGAGGAATGGTCACGTTTTGATGTAGGTAGAGCTTTGCAAGAGCTTCGTTCACGCCAGCCAGGCGTTGTCAGACGTGCTCTACGTCGTCTGCATTTGCGTTGGTTCCACGCGCCTGCTGCGCGAATAGAGTCTTTGCTGCAAGCCGCCGGCATTTCACGAGAAGTGATTGTTCTCTCTCGGCAGATAGTGGACACATGCCAAGTGTGTCGTGCTTGGGCCAAGCCTGGTCCTCGTACAGTCACCACCTCTTCTTTGCCCACCAGGTTTAACCAGGTAATACAGAGTGACTTGTTGTTTGTCAAGGATAAGGTAATACTGCATACCATAGATGTCTGCACTAGGTACACTTCTACCGAACTTGTAGACAAGCTACGCAGTGAAGGTGCACTCTCATTCAACGGCAAAGCAGGTTAAACAGGGTAGTCCGGAGCAAACCATTCCGGACAACAGTTCGCACAAGCTCCACTGTCGAACAATATCCAAGATTTGTCGACCAATCCAGCTTGCATGTGAAACTCGACCATTCTGTCGTCACAACTNCGGAGCAAACCATTCCGGACAACAGTTCGCACAAGCTCCACTGTCGAACAATATCCAAGATTTGTCGACCAATCCAGCTTGCATGTGAAACTCGACCATTCTGTCGTCACAACTCAGTCGATCAGTGTCAGGTACATTCAGTCTAGGTACCGGTGGCACTCCAGCACTCAACGCACCAATCAGCAAACAAGCTCCAACAAACAAATTCGTCGCCATTCCAGGTTTCGCGCCTCGAACAGTCCTGGAAGATCTCGCTGCATTCTGATCCTGAGTGTCGACAGTCACGGCCGCTACATTCGGCGTTGGCTCAGTCTTGGTAGGATCCTGCGGGACAGTCATAGTGCTTTGCGAGCCTGAGGGCGCATTCACACTCGGCTGCTCAACACTCCACCAATCCTGAGGACCCCGTGACCAGTCATCGGACCAGCTCCGGTCATCTTCAGACCAAGACCAGTCATCAGACCAATCGTCAAGAGAACCAATCCAATCCTGGCTCTAATCATACTCATCCCATTCATCACCATACCACTCAACATCTTGGCTCCATTCCTCTTGATTTCCTTCCTGTTGTCCTTCTTCCTCAATCAAAGCTGACATTCTTCCATTACCTTTAGGGCATTCCTTACTCCAGTGGCTTGGATCACCACAAATGAAACATCCTTGTCCTTTTCCTCTTCCTTTCATTCCTTTTCCTTTCTTTCCTTTGAAACCTTTGCTCTTTCCTTTTCCTTTTCCTTTGAACATTCCTTTGCCCTTAAATCCAAATCCTTTTCCTTTGCCTTTGTACATTCCACCTTTTCCTTTTCCCTTTCCTTGTCCATATCCTTTCCTTTCAATGCTCCAAAATTCATGTCGACTGGACCATCATTCCTGCTACCAGATGACGACTCTTGATGTAACTATAAACAATCTCCAGGGCTTCAGTGAACGTGTTGATATTCCTGACATTCAACCTCAGGTGCTGCTGCAGTGGACCAGTGGTTTTCTGCATTATCAAGGTTGTCAACAGGTCATTGTCCAACGGCACTCCAGTGGTTTTCTCATGTCGATTCTTGAGGATTATAAAGTCACTCAGATCACTCTCCAAATGGTCATGTCGCAATCGAAAGGCAACGATCTCATTCAAGAGATTCGTTGCACGAGCTCGGCTCGGCAGTGAAAACTGATTGAACAGTCTTCGCCAGATCTCAAGCCATTCTCTGTGTCTTCATTCCTGACAATCGCTCTCGCAGCTCCATCAGTGATCTGTGCCAACATATAGGCCAGTGTTTCGAGAACAGTGACAATTGGTTATTCTGTGTACCAGTCTGTTGCACATCATAGGCTTCACACAGTGAGTCAGTGACAACCTTCTGTGCATTCGTTTCAATGTCATCCATCATCGTTTTATCGCTTCAGCTGCCACGACCAGTCTTCCCATTTGTCCAATTCACCATGGTATGTAGGGGGAGGGAACAATTTGATCTCTCCTCCAATCCCTCGCACTCCGAAGTCCATTCTTTCTCACTCTTCCCTGGTTCCAGAGCCGAAGCTCCGCTACCATGCAAAATTCCACTATGCAATTAAACAGTTACGAGCAATCTATCCTAGATCAGCTGCTTTCCCCACAATCCACAATCAGTCGGTCTGCTTCCTTTTGTGCAGCAGGGCATTCGTCCAGTCTTGAGCCAATGCCATTCGGCATTGTTGCATTCACAAATGCATCGTGAACATTAGAGGGTCATTGGGCTCGTGTCATTTAACAGAGCAAGAGAGAGAGCAAGAGAGAGAGCAAGAGAGGGAGCAAGACAGGGAGCAAGAGAGGGAGCANCGAGAGGCGAGAGGCGAGAGGCGAGAGGCGAGAGGAGGCGAGAGGCGAGAGGCGAGAGGCGAGGAGAGCAGAGGGAAAGCTGGACCCAGGGGAAGAAAGGAAGGAAGGAAGAGAGAGATAGAGACAACTGCAGGTAATTTGGTGTTAAGCCTTCAGCATGCGAGAAACAGACTGTGAGGTGTTTTCTTCTAACCCAACGAAAGACAGGGTGTGACCCATGTCCCCAGGTCGAAGTGTTTACCTGATTACTTGTTGCTGACACCGTTTTTTGGAGAAGGTTGGGTTCTACCCTTGACATAGGTTTCAAGCCGATGTGGATCGTGGGACATGCCCATCAGAAAGAGAGGAAGAACGAACAGACAGACAGCGGAAATTTCTCAACTCGACGAGCAGGAAATGAAACCCAACGACCTTCTTGCATGAGCTGTTCCGCAGAAGTTGAAGCAGCCAAGACAAAGTTGAGGGGTTAAAGGTTGTGGGCATGTGCTATTCCAAACCTCTTCATCACGACGTATCACGACCAGTTGCCAGCTCTTAAGTCGGAGTCGCCTCAAGAAACCGCATGTTGCTGCAAGGGCGTGAGGTGTTTTTCCTGGGCTTCGCAGTCCTCGGTGCCTCCCTCGCCCTTGTGGAGCACCGCCGGCGTCGGAGGAGTGAGGAGGACGCCGCACGGAGCCGGAAATTACGGGAGGAAGAGCGTACTGGCCGCATCCGCGCAGAGCAGGAGCTTCGGCAGCGAGAACAGCATGTTCCTGGGGGTGACAGTGTTGCCTTTCAAGGGGACCAAAAGCCATTTCTTTTCCACCCCATCGGAACTTTTCAATCCTGCTATCGGCAGCGATGTGGTACCCCACGTCAGAGCAATTTGGTCACTGGGAGTTTAGCTGTCCTGCGCTGCGTAAGAGATCTGAACCCCAACGCAGCATTGGAAGGCCTGGCAGGCTTTAGCCACGTTTGGGTTCTCTATGTCTTCCACGACAACACGAACATGCTCAAGGAGTCCAAGACCGTATCCCAACGCAAGCAGAAGCAGGGACGGGTGCCGCTTTGGCAGGGCCTGTGCATGAAGGTAGCACCTCCTCGCTGCCCTGAGTTGCGTGTCGGCGTGATGGCCTGTCGTACGCCACACCGGCCCAACCCCATAGGCTTGTCCTTGGCACGAGTGGCGGAGGTGGACCAGGAAAGGGGCAGGCTGGTTTTGGCGGGCCTGGACGTCCTGGACGGAACGCCGTGCCTTGACATCAAGCCGTATCTGCCGAGTTTCGAATCGCTCCCAGCTGCTTGGATCCCCGATTGGGTGCAGAAGTCCTACGACGAACCCATGATGGAGGTGACTTGGCATGAGGCTGCTGTCGTTCAATTTGCCGAAATGTTTAGTACTTCTCCCTATTCCGTACCTCTTTGGCCGTTTAAGTCGAAAGAAGAGCTTCGGACGGCCATCATGGACACGCTGGCCCTGGACATTCGTTCGCCTTTGCAGAAACAACGCCATCCAAATCCTGGACAAGGGAAGGACGAGCCGTTCTTCAGCGGCGACCTTTGGTTCCACGAGCTGCGCATCCTCTACTCCTTGCTGCCAGCAACGGCTGGCGAGGCCCTTGCACGAGTGTGTATTGATGAAGTCCTGCACAGAGATCGAAATTCCCGTGGTGGTTTTCGGTAGCGCAGCACGTCGCTCAGCTCGGATCAGATCAGAAGCTGAGGATCACACTCATGCTTTTGTTTTTATCTGCGAGCTTGGCTCAAAGGGCAGAGCTAGGACCCGTGCGTGCCTTCTCCCTTAGAGAGGCAGGGAGCTGCAGAGGTCCCACGTTCAAGCAGGCAGTCCCTGGTCCAAGCCGGCTCAAAGTGCCTCCACCAGATCTTCAACGCAACTGCAGCGACCATAAACCCCAAATCCGAAAGCCCAAGTCTCAGTGAAGCTTTTCTGCCACAATGATTGGCTTTGTGGAAGTGCGGAGGCTCCGCGCCGGCTCAGCATGAGCTCGTCCAAGGTGCGGGGCTTTCGTGGAACCCCGCCCAAATGCATGGGGATCTTGATAAGCTCTAGCGGGACTTTCTTTTGCAACCGGAAGGAGTAGAGATTCGCTAAAGTTGTTTACGATGATGAATGATGATGCTTGTAGTTTGGATTTCAGCCATGGCTTGCAGAACTCGTTGTCGTTGTTGCCAGCTTGTGATACCAATGTGGACCTTACAAGGCGGAAGTTGGACTTGACGCTTGCTGTTTTCCGAGTCCACAGCCACTGGTGCGCCGGCCATATGGCCATATGGCAGTGACAGCAGAAAAAACAAGAGCTGCTTGACCTCCTCTCGAGTGCCCTTGGCGCCATGGTGTGAAGCGATGTGGTGCTCGTCAAAGCATAGGCCGACAATCTGACGTGGGGTTTCTGGGAAAATGGGGAGGCTAGGCAAGCATTCGACATCCAGCAGCATTGCAGTTTCCTTCGAGAAAGCTGAGTCTGAACTCTGCGACCGCGTCTGTCATTCCACTTGCTTTCGTTGTTACCTTTCTCGGCATGATGTCGTGATGAATCAGGATCTCCCACCAGGTACTTCTAGCAGAAAAGAATAGTGAACTGTCGTTTTGCAGGAGAAGTTCCCGGCCATTGTGAAATGGCTTCCAGTTTCCTGGCAGAAGAAGTACCTCAAGATCAAACCGTCGTCGACTGAGAGGTCGCAGCCAAGGTGTGTGGGAAGCTAGAGCTTTGAGACTCGACGAGAGCAGAAGACTCATGCGACTTACCTCGCCGCGCCGAGTCTGAGGTGGTTCCCATGGAACTTCCACGTGAAGGCTAAGCCAGTCCGCCCCCCGGCGTCCAGCTACTGTTACATTTATGAGGCATGGACATATGCAATGTTGGTGATCACCGGCGCTTGCGATGCGTGCATGCCATGCATGCCATGCATGCCATGCATGCCATGCATGCCTTGCATTGTGCTCGAGCACATATTAGTAGTGAAGGCCGCGGCAGAGCAGTGCAGTCGTGCGATCAACCGAAAGCGTACTGCCTCTGCCAAAAATTCGTGGAGTGTCTGGGACGTAGTACAAGATTTCGGGCAGCAGCGGGGGATAGACATTCATGAGATCCAAAACAAATGCCACGGTAAATCGGGGCTCATCTTCACGTCTGGTTCCCTCTTTCAAGTCTGCAAGGTAACTTGCAGCAATTGCAAGAAGGACGCAGAGGTGTACTGTGCCTTGCCCCAAGCTTTGCAAAGGCAGCCCCCTACCTCGTTGAGGACAGCATCATTGCTGTGGCTTGTGTGACTATGGGTTTCTCTCGGTTTGATTTTATCATCTTTGTCGTTGAATTAGGGTCTCTAGCTTTGCACAGGGCTTCACACAAGCTTCTGCGTCGATAGCACAGGGGTTGTTTGGATTGTTTCGTCCGGCCGCAGTCTCGCCAGT
The DNA here is from genome assembly GCA_003297005.1 of Symbiodinium sp. clade A Y106. NCBI lineage: Eukaryota > Dinophyceae > Suessiales > Symbiodiniaceae > Symbiodinium > Symbiodinium sp. clade A. Next base: position 180,486 of record BGNK01000639.1, on the reverse strand, counting down.
CAAGTCACGGCTGAAACCACAGTCTATAGAATGGAGAAGGTCGACTGCAAGAGAGAGCTGTGCAAGTTCTGTGCCACGCTGTTGCACCACCCCGACACGAAGGCGCTGCGTGGGTTGGTTTCACATTTTGAGCACAGCCTCTGCCCACTTTTATCAACGGAAATTACTTGTAGCAGATGTCGTCCGCTTCCGTGTTTTTCATGGCTACCTGCACAGATTCTAGCGGCAGACTGTTCGAGTACTGCGGCTCTAGTGTCATCCTCTTCGACGGCACTGATTGTAATGTCATTGCTGTGATGGTTGCAGCTATACTGAGTCGTCTTTGTCGTTGTCGTTGTCACAGTAACAGTAGTAGTAGTAGTAGTAGTCGTAGTAGTAGTAGTAGTAGTAGGAGTAGGAGTAGGAGTAGTAGTAGTAGTAGGCGGGCCCCCCCTACCAACCACCCCTCTTACATACTCTTTTCGCACACATCCGTTTTGCTCGGTATTTACAGCACTTTCGTCATGTAGGAACATCTTATGAAGCTTCAAAATTCACTTGCGAGTTTGCAAACTCGAGCTTCCGATTCTGGACTTGCATTTTGGGGGGAGAGGTCGGGGGAGAGGGGGGATGATGACGACATTGTTATGCAGACACCCCGAACAACATCTCCAGAAGAGCCGTTTTACTCGGTTTTTCCAGTACTTTCGTGATGTC